>AWUE01019501.1:0-12428 GCA_001974825.2 Corchorus olitorius
GAAATAAGAATTCAAAGAGATTTGAAGTTATAAATGTAAGTTTTAGAAAAATCAAATGGTAAAAGATTTTGTCTACAGACGTTTTCAAAATTTACCTTTTTCGAAGAGAAAAGGAATCAACAAGAGAGCAAACAGTGAAAGAGTATCGTGATAGAATTAATCGACAGTGTTCGATTATATTCTTCGAATTCTCGACATCGGTTCAAAAATGGTTTTATTTTTCTTTTTATAACCCTTTTAATAATCAAGATTAGGATTAAAAGCAACCAACTTTTCTTTTCGACCCAGTAGATTTAGTTAGACTAGAGGTACCGTCACTTGACGGGCGACTCGGGGGTGCTAATCCTTCCCCGAGTGTAATCGACTCCCGAACCTAGATTCAGGTTACAAGACCGGACCTTAGGTTTAATGGGTCCATTGCCAAGCTCTGGACCTTACTTAGCTTAGGTGGCCTTTAGGTGACTAATCACACCTTTAAAAAGATTAGTGGCGACTCCTTCTTACCAACGTCGTCTCGGCAGGGTTCCCCGGACCCGAACGTTTCGACAGTTACAAGCTTTTGTAATTGCTCAAATATGATTTTGTGCATGTAACCTCCAATTACTAAATACCTTGAAGAAACGTTACATGTATTTGTAACCTCCATTTACTAAATACTTTGAAGAGACGTTACAAGTATTTGTAACCGCCCAAATATGATGCACGTAAGCTCCAAATTATTAAATACCTTGAATAGACGTTACAAGTACTTGTAACCGTCTAGATTACTAAAGATTTGTAACTTCCCAATAATAAAAGCATTGTAACCTCCCATCCCCATTAAAAAGATTTTTCTACCATTTTTTATCGACTAAAGACTTAAATAAGGGCTTCAACTTTTCAAATAAGCTTAAATAAGGGCCCCAAAACACAATTTCAACAAATTAAAGTACATATTTAGTAAATTGTGACATATTGTGCAAGATTTTAGTTAATACTAGTGTGTGAGATGTATATAAATTAAAAAGCACGGAAAAATTTTATATCATACTACATTTATTGAATTTATTTGGATTAATAGGTTTTGATTTTTAACTTATTATAATAACATCATTTTTCTATTGAAATTGATATGTAGACATGACAAGCATTGGTTTTCATCTAAGGAGAACCCAATTTGTAAAAATTTACTTAGTATGTCTTCTAATTTGTTGAAATGGTGTTTTAGGGTCCTTATTTGAGCTTATTATGAAAGTCTGGGCCCTAAATTGAGATTACAGCCTTTTTATCATTTCAAAAACTTTGTAACACATTTTCGGTTCTGATTTTATATGTATCATGTAACGCTTATTTTAGGGGTGCAATCGGGTACTCTTACCCTAATCCTATTATTTTTTACGGTATTTGAACCTTAATCACATGCTTATTTTTTAAAAAACACTATTTGTACCATGCCCGAATAAAGTATCAACTACTCATTAACAACCTGATCCAAATAAAAAGCCTCGAAATATTTATATCTTATAATTAAATAATAATTAGTAAACTAAAATTATCTTGTAATATATTAAATCAAAGTTAAAAATCATATTTTTAACAATCAACATATTTTAATTAAGTTGATCAAGAGTAATTTCAAAGTAAAAATATAATATATAAATAAAATTCAATATTAAAATAATCAATTAGTAACCGGGTTCGGGTAGTGGACATCCTAAGGTCACTACCCGAACCCGTTACAGGTACTAACCCAAACCCTACTCTAATCCGATTATAAAATCCCCTAATCATGCATAATTGGGTTGGGTAGCGCCGGATATCCTATTATTAACTCCCCATATGCACCCTTATACATGTTATATTCATTAAAACCAATTTTTAATAAAAATAGTGGAGTATTGAAAATTATATAGTGTAATAACTTTTCTAATAATTTTGTTTGTCTAACCAAAATTGTCCTATCAATTTGTTTCGCAATGTAATTATAATTAACCTTCAAAACCCTATAACAATAAATATCTTTAATTGTATGGCTTGATTTTATTTTCTAATTGTTGTTAGAGATGCCAATCATGCGGGTTCGGCAGGTTTCAAGTTTAGGTCATCTTGGTTAAGATGGGCCACTTAATTTTTTTTTTTGGATGGGTCTTTTGGCATATAGCTTATAGGCCATTCGGGTTTCGGGTCATTTGACTTTTGGCTTTTTGGGTTAGATTTTGGGTCAGTTAGGTTTTTCGAGTTTTAGATATTTTTTTATTATTTGAAATATTTTTTAAAAGTAAATACCTATCTTTAGTTTTTTTATTTTTTCAATTAATATAATAATTAATTAATATGTAGGTATGTATGGAGATATAGTTTTAACATGTTTGACCAATGCTCGATATCAGCAAAATTTAATTATATATTACGTATGTATAAACATAATACTATAAAACTAATGAGTTAAAATTTAATATAAGTATGATTTTATATATGAGAATTAATATTTAGGTTAATAAATATCTTTCATAGTTTTGCTAAAAATGTATATAATATAAATATATAATCTATTAAATAAAATAATTACTATATATACAAGTCTGCTAGCTTGTGCTTGCGCTGCAGGCACTTCTTTTTTCAATTTGAACTTGGATTTACACATGAAGAGGTCTGCTGAATTTAGGTTTTAAAAATAGCCATGTTACAACTCTTAAAAACATTGGAGAAAATTAAAAAAAAAAACTAGGTTAGTTATCTCAATCTTGGTGAAAAATATATTGGGTTTTAGTAATTTTGGTAGGGTACGAAAATTATATATAGTATGTATTATGTGACACATAAATAAATAATCATAAAATATATTTCTTAATTTGAAGAATGAAAGATTGTATTTTTAATTTTTATTTTTATACAATGTATTATTAAATAGACTAAAGTTAAGGAAATCTAAAATTATTGAATTAAATTTTGGGTCATTTCGAGTTAGCTTCTCGGGTTATTCAAGTTTCGAGTCATATGGGTCTCAGGTCAATCGAGTTTCGAATCTCAAGTCATTCAGGTTTGAGTTATTTCGATCTCTGGTTAGTTGGGTCTTAAGTCGGGTGCGTTCCGCTTTAGATGGGGATTTTGGATTTAGGTCAACTTTTTTACACCTCTAAATTGTTGTGGTTTATCCTTTTGTTATATGAAGTAAGAAAATCTTGGGATAAATTTAAGGTTAAAAGCAATTACTTCAAAGTTCAAATTTCGTAACTAAATCCACAAAAATCTTAAAAGATGTTGTGAGTGGATACTGTATTTATTTCCTATATATATAAACAAATTTATCAGCATCTCCTTCAGTCTAGTGGCTAGGAGGTCGGAGACGTTATGTAAGAAACTCGTTCTCCAACTCTCTCTGCCTCTTTTCCATGTAAATCTATGAAAAAAAGGGAAAAAAATATACCACCCCAAGTGTTGATAAAACTTTTGGGATAAGAAAATGCAAAACTTCAACCCTATTTACTTTTTTATTAGTCTTAATTTAGGTTTTGATTACAAGAACGTCTACCAACAAATTGTTGATTTGATCGTTGTTCATGACAATTCAAAAATCCGGCTCAACAGTCAGGTAAATAGTTTTCTTCTTTATTGATATTGAATTGTTCATGTTGATGATTCTCTTTTTAACTCAGATGTTAATAGGTTTATTCATTCGAGAGAGAAAAATCTCGAGTTTAAAATCCCAATTCCCTAAAATATATAAGCCCTTCCTGAATCAACCATAGAAAGTAATTTCACTACCCAAATCTGTCCCATTTCCATTTATCACTATTCAAATCTGCCATAAACACAATTTAAGTAGGTCGGATTTTCACCTAAAATCAGCCCACCACCATCCCTCTATTCTCTCAAGCACCGGAACAACTTATTGATGACGGACATGTAGCTGCTAATCCCTTTAGGGATTTACGGATCCATTGGACTTTCACCTTTAGGTAGTGTTTGGGAACTATAATTTGGAATTAGATTTGGAATTTAAATTTGTTATTTGAAATGTATGATTTCCAAATTTATAAATTTGAAATTCTTTGTTTGGATACCAATGATTTGAAATTCTAACAATTCAAATTTAGTAATAAGTAAAATGAGTAATAAATATAAAGAAAAAAAAACTATATGTACAAAAGTTGACAATAATAGAATAACATTAAAATATTAAAAATAAATATACAATAATGTAATCATATAATAATATAGAGTTAGATATAGAAAATGTAAATATAGACATGGAGTTAGTATAAAATATATAAAAACAGAATTAATTCATTCACTTTTTAAAAAAGAAAGAAAGAAAGAAAGAAAGAAAAGAAAAATTGATGTCATCCTTAAGAGCGTTTAGCGTGCTTTGAAGAGAACTCAAGATTTGTTAAATTCCTAGTTTCAAAAGGAATTTGAAATGCTTGACCTGAAGCCTTCCAAATTTGAGTTGGATTTGGTTCAAATCCTCTAATTCAATTTATCTTTTTGGTTTCCAAACAAGAAATTTGTATTTCCAAATTCAAATCCAAATTTTTTTACTTAAATCAACGTTCCCAAACAGACAAATTTTTTTTCGAAATTTTTTTTGAATTTACAAATCGCTTATCGATAGAGATTTACGGAGACTCGAATCTAGGTACCCTCCATCATCACAAGTCTAAGTATTTACCATTTTGACTAACTAATTGGCTTGCCTTTTCAATTTCAATCTCAATAACAAATAATCTTTTTGTTTTTGTTTTACTATTGTTTCTTTGTCAATATATCCCTTTCTAGCCATTTTAATTCGAAGAGAAATCAGATGCCAAAAAAGAAAAATTCGAAGAGAAATCAGATTTGAAGAAAAGTCTTAAGTCAAAGGAATCTTATCTCTAACTAGTAGATACCGAACCCAAACCCAGCCGAGCCCATCCATTTGCGTTCTTTTATTCTAAAAATCTCATTGTTTGTTTATTTTGGTTGGAGACTTGGAGGAACCAAATCAGCAACTCTAGCTCACCTTCCCAAATGTAGCCCCCTCCCCCCCCCCCCCTCAGAAAGTCCAAATATATCAGGTTTTTCATGTTGCTGCCATTGAAACAAACTCAAACAAATGATGTCTAAATATATCAGTTTTTTCATGGGCACTTCCCAATTTCTGAGACAAGCAAGCAAAGAGTGAAGAAAAGGGGGTGTTTCATTTTTGGAGTTCCAGATAGAATCAATGGCTCCTACTTGTCTTCTCCAACAAACCCTGTCATTTTCTTCCCTCTTTAACATGTAAAGCTCCTCATTCAATTACTTGCCATTGAAATCTCACTTTCCAACTTCCTCTCTATATATACACTCTCAGTCTTTAGGTAATTCCATAACTGAAGTTTCTTTTTGCTTCACTCACACTTTTCTCTTCCGCAGCCCTCTCTTTGTCTCTGGGTAGTTTTTGTGTTTGAATCAGTGGCTGGTGTTTCTAGGGAGGCTTTGAATAGGCAGCTTCTGGATATTATTCGTTCCATGGAAGAAGAAGTAAACCTTTAATCCTTCCTTTGTTCTATTTCTCATTTTCTCTGTTTTTTGTTTTGTTTGACTATAACAACTTATTTGGGGTTTTTTTGGCCTGAACTTATTTGGCTTTGATATCATCCAATTGAAAACCTTTTCTTTTATCTTTTAATTCCCAAAAGGTGAAAAATTCAAATGGAAAAATGATTGAGAATTTCAAAACCATTCATTTTTCATTGCATATAAGATTCTGAATCAAACACTTTTTTTTTGTTTCTTTTTAATTCCCACCCTTTGTCTTATCTGATTGCTTAAACTCATCTTCTGATCTTTGTGGGGATTTGTATTTTGCAGGGCTTAGTGGACCATCGTTTGGCTAAGGTTCACTCTATGAAGGAAAACAGTGGCCCTTTCTTCTTTGCCACGACCCTCTCCACGTTTTGCCATGATTCCGCAGAGACCTTGAGAGATTTGACTCAAGCATTGTATGTTGTATTTTTTTGAGATTTTTTACTCCATTAGTCTCCTTGCTTTATCAAGTTTCCTGGTCTTATGTTGCCGTTTATCTTATGTTACAGGGGTCAAATTGTAATAAATTATAAGGAACTCGAGGAACTCTGCATCAAAATGAGAAGGGCTGCTTCATGGTAATATATCGGTTGTCTATTTCCCCCATGCATTGATGCATTGATCATCAGATATATAATGAATGTGCATTTAAGCTAACGGACTTGTTCACTGTTTTTGTCTACAGCATTGGAGGTTGCCGTATGGTGAATGCCTGTCATGAACTTTGGCGAGCTTTCCAGAACAGATCATCTAGAGAACGGTGAGAAATTTGGTTTATAACATTAATCAATTTGTTGTAGAGTATTAATGGAAATTGTCCTTTAATCTAATTTGCTAAAATCGGATAATGCTAATATCGGAATCATGTTGTGCTCTCCAATAGGAAGAGTAATTATTCTAATTATTGGAGGAACACAAATTTCTCTGTTTGCATATAGAACTAAGCCGTTTATCTTATACAAATTCCTCTGCTGCTAATGCTATGATATTAATACCTATATTAGTAGTTGGCTTAATCATCTACAGACTATATCCTTCTCTTTGGTGATATAGAATTAGTAATTAATTGTAGTGAACTCTCTTTTGACACAAATGCCAAGCTCATGCTTACTCTTCTTGATCTGACATTAAAGCTTTAATTTCATGTATGTTGATGGAAAGTTATTTCTTTCTATTTCAGCTGTGTCACGGCATTGAATACGACAAAGCAAGAATTCTTGCTTTTGCAAGAGAAAATGGACACTCTTGTTGAGGTAATTAACATGGGGCTTCCACTTATGTTGTTTTTTTTTCTTTTAATTATTGTTTATGAAAGCATGTAGAAAGTTGATCTATGCTTTACATATTGACTATTGGATTGATTTTATAATCTTTCTGAATGAGTTCCTATCCATATTTTAAAAGTTTTCCTTTTATGTGATCTTTTTTTTTCTTTCTATATTCCTTATCAATTCATGAGTTCTCTAACTTAATACACTAGGTGCATTATAAGACTGATACATCCTAGTCTTACAACGCACTCTCAAGACTCCAGCTAGTGTATTATATTAGGGTGTGAAGTCATTGAAGTAGGAAGAAAGATAATTTACTACACACAACTAGTACTAGAGAGCATCGATAATTTCTCTCAGCAAAGTACTAACAATAAGAGACTAAATGCATCAGCAAGCCTGTGATCTCTTTCAAGTTTTGATTTCTTTCTAGAAAAAGCTTATACTCTTTGTAGCTTCATGCATCATTCTTCTCTTAACTTTCTTGCCTTCCTCTGGGCTTTTTGTGATTGCAGCTGGAAAAGAGAATCATCACTCATTAAAGAGATGGTTCATAGAAGCCGAACACTGTGGAATGGGGAGTGTATCCATTAGTAGGCTGCGATAACTCACTGCTTCCGCAAGTGGAGACATGGGCAGCTGAATATTGGAGGCAACATAAAGATAAATTGCAGTAGAGGCCAGAGTGACCCCTTTTTTGTTCAATTCTCATATACAATATTGTTAGTTATGAAGAGAAATTTTAATCCAAAATCAAATACAAGGAAAACTAACAATTAGTGTTGAAGTTCCCAAGGGGATACCCTAGTGGTTAGATGTTGAGTTTGTATTTTGGGATGGGAGAGGATTCAAGTGATATACAACTAGTAGGCTGTGATAACTTAATGCTTCCATATAATTAAGTCTCACTTAAGAGTTGCTAACTTACTGTTTGAACTTTAAATCAGTCCTTTACAATTTTTGGGCTGTCTAAGGAAAACTTACAATGCGTGTTGAAATTCCGAAGGGATACCCTAGCGGTTAGATTTCGAGTTTGTATTTTGGGATGGGAGAGGGTTACCTCCTTTTGTGTGGCCCAAATTCAAATCAGTTTAGGTAAAAATGAGCAAAGCTTATTGTATCTTTATTGCTGGCTTGTTTCCAATTTGGATATGTCAAATGTTATATTGAGTAGTTTCATCAATTGAGCAAGATGATTGTATATATATGGAGCAACAGTAGTTTCTACCAATAATGGATCTACTAGCACTAACAATAATGGATCTACTAGCACTAAGGGGCCGTTTGGTTCGTCTAAACCAGATATTACCATGGGTATGTTTATGCTTGGGTATGTTGATGGATAAGTGAAATGACCAGCCATCTGATGGGTATATCAGATAGCTGCGTTTGGTTCGGCAAAGAAATACCCGGGTATTTCACTTAAAATTGATATACCCATGTACACAATAGCCATGTTTGTTTAGAGTTAATCATGGTTATGGATTGGGTATTGTTGCCAAATTACTTCAATTACCCCCTATTATAAGAATAAGCAAATTAAGCATACTTAGATAATAGAATCCAATTTTCACAAATTGTGTTTTTACCTCATTACACATTATCTATAAGTGAGAATATGTTTGACATAATTCAAATTAATTTACCAATAATAATGCCTGTAACATGATTCATTCATTCAAAACCTCTCAATGACAAATATGATGAAACAATATTGATATTCAGAAATTTAATTAGTTATTGCTAAATTCAGAAGTTTAGAAAACTAAAGAAATCTGTTTCTCTCAACTGATATAGGCATGCCATACCAGCAAATGTCCTACAATTATTAATGCTACTTCCTTAACACTATGATAATTACTTCAAACCCTTTACATCAAAGCAAATAAAAACCCAACAGAAGAATTAGAATAACTTCTAAGGCGGAAACACTGCAATTTTTGGTCAAGAACTAATGATTACACTTTGAGCAACGATGACTAGTACCGGATGAAGGTGTTCCACAATTGTAACAGAATGCATATCCACACCTGCAAATCATTCAAGGAAGATTTTTGAGTAAATATTGCAGTAATCTCAAAGTAGTAGCCAATAAGAAACCTCATATAACTTTGATGTAATGGCAAGAGTAAAAGCTTCATGGTATAACACTAGGTATAACACTGCAAGTATTTGGCAATTTACAAATTAGGCAATTGCAAAGCAATAATTAACAATTTTAATGATTCATGTAAATTGATATACAGAGCAAGAGAAAAGTTGAATAAAACTCAACAAGAATTTCCATAGATAGTGATTACTTGGAAATAAACTAAAAAAGATGAACCAGAAATTTACTAGCCTGCATTTGATATAATTGCAACCGGTTATTTTTTCAACATGAATTTTTGCATTTAGGGCACTGCATCCACTTCTGAATATCAATATTGTTTCATCATATTTGTCATTGAAAGGTTTTGAATCAACAATAATGCCCATAACATGATTCATTCATTCAAATTAATTTTTGGGTATGTTGATGGATAAGTGAAATGACCAGATATGATTCATTCATTCCTATAACAATTGCTAAAAAAAAAACAAATTTCAAAGCACACTCGAAAGCCATCAAAACCTCTCAAAATCAACAAAAAACAGAAAAACCCAAGCAATCAACATAAAAAATCCACAAACATTCAACAAAAATCTACAAACATTCAACATAAATCCACAAACAATCCACAAACAATCAACATTAAAAATCCACATAAATGGGTTAAAAGTTATACCAACTTGTAGATCCGGGGAAGAGGAATCAAGCCCAAGCAACCGGCGACGGTGAAAGCAAAAGACGGCGGCGATCTGAGGAGTTGAAAATCCGACGGGTTTGTAGTGAGAGAGAGTGAGGTTTTAGAGAGAGATGAAAATTTGGAAAAATGAGGAAGTTGGGGAAAAAACCCCTTAAATAGGAAGGGGCATAGGTTGTAAATAACGAAAATTTTTAAGGACAGAAAGGTGAAATTAATCTAACCCCCTTTAAGTGAGATACCCGGCCAGTTCCATTCCCATCGAAATCGGAGGTAATGGAGATGCCCGCGCGTGCTAGACACGATGGGAATCTTGGCGCGTTAAGTGAAATGGCCGGTATCTTGATACCAAGCGAAATAGTAATCAAACGAGGCCATCCGAAGGTAATCTCCCAGGATACCCGGTAATATCTCAAGATAACCACCAACCAAACGACCCCTAAATTGCACTTTGATATATACCTAAATTTCGGCAAAAAAAAAAAAGATATATACCTAAATTAGTAGAACCATCTAAAGTTAGTGCAATATGATCTTAATTTTTGTAAGGTTATGAATTTCTTTACTTATCTATTTTTGATGGTATCTAAAAATTGCTTTACGTACATGATCAGTTTTATATATGATCAATAGTGTCGTATATGTATGTCGACATACAGATAAAACTTCTTTCCTTTTTTAAAATAAAAAACTATGTTCGAAATGAGAGTAAAGTAGGAAGAGAAAAGAGAGAGTTATAAGAATAACAATCAATATTAGAAGACGAAAATTTTAGAAATAAAGCAATGGGGTATCTTGGTTATGGAATCAAAATATGTAGATATATTACCATTATAGCCTGCAAAGAAAAAAAATATTAAATGGGCTGTCTTAATTATAGTAGGATGTATATGTTGTATGTAATTAAATGTTATATATATATATATTGATAATAATCATAAATACACTACTAGAAATTGTTCAGATACGAGCTATTTTTAGCGGCGTTTGTCTAAACGCCACTATCTGATTTCATAAAACTGAATATAGCGGCTGATCGACACGCCACTATTTAGGGGCGTTTGTACGAATAAATGCCGTTATATGTAAGAAACAAAACGAGAAAAATGTTTACCACTTTTTCATTCGAGGAAAAATAAGCATAATGGCGTTTCTGCAAGAAAGCGTCACCATTTAGTGGCGTTTGACTAAGAAACCCCGCTATATGATGGCGTTTCCCGGAGAAACACCACTATTTAAAGAAATAGAAAGAGAATTTCCCTCCGGAAATAATTATTAAAAAATACAAAAAATTTTCCACAAGTTTAATATAAGTTATCACCATTTAAGGTGTAAAGCGCCACAAATCTGTGGCGTTTCATAACACAAATGCCGCAATTTAAAGAAATGGAGGGAGAATTTACCTTCGGAAATAATTACTAAAAACTAAAAAAATAATTTCCTAAAATTTAAAATATATTGGCGGCGTTTATGTGTTAAACGCCACAATTTAGTGGCGTTTGGCACCATAAACGCCGCAATGAATTTTTTTAAAAATGAAGAGTTTCATTTAGCGGCGTTTGTGGGAGCCTTTTTGTGGGAATGTGAGAAAGGCCTGGTTTGACTCACTTTGGCCTCAAGTCTAGCCCAAATCTCCCCAGAAGAGGAGCTGAGTTTGCGCAAGATGAGGCCCAAGATGTTGAGGCCCAAATAATCAGTGGCGCGACAGGGAAAATCAGGGAAACTCAGCCTTTGTGGGATGGAGCAATTGACGCGGCATGAAATGGGCAAAACTCAGTTTTGAAATCGCAGAAACTGAGGAAGATGAAAAAGATGAACAAAGTAGCAGAAACCCAGATTTCTTAGAAACGGGGTGAATCACAGATCATTATTGATTTCAAAACATATGAGAAACAAATTGGAAGAGGGATTTGGGGAAAAGGAGGAAGAATACATCGAGAGCAATGGAATCAAAACACAAGCCATTGACGGTAGAGGAAAACACTAATTTGGAGAAGATGGTTCTTGCTTGTTGCTGGAAATCCTTGGAGGACTCTTGAAAATATGAATGTGGGGTGTTTCCTCTTCTCTTAGAGTTGTTAGTTGATTGATAGTTGATTCCTCTTAGAGTTGCTGCCATTTTTGACGGTGATGAGCCCCTTTTATAGCGCACCCTTTGTCCGGTCGGAAGCTTTGTCCGGCCACCCTAGACGGCTCTTGCTTTTGATTGATTCAGTGAATAGCCTCTAGGTTCAAGACAAGGAATCTTCCGATTTGAGTAAGAGGACAGTGGACACCTTCTTGCGTTGAAATCGGTACCATATTTCACCGGACTCATGTCGCCATTGCCGGTTTGCTTTTTACAGCAAACTAGCTGTCTCCTCTCAAAGTCAAAACAGCTTGGCTTTTGATTCCACCCTCTGCAACCCGTTGATTTCCCCTTTGGTGTTAAGGAACAACTCCCAAGCATAGTTGCCTTCTCCAAAGAAGCTAATCAAGGGAGATTCTTTCTCCTTTTGCCATCCATTCCACTCCCCCCAATTTGTTTTCCCGCCTGTGGGCTTGGACCACAGTTAGTACCTGCAAAAAGGATTAGTTAGTAATAATCCTTTGCTATAAATGGGTAAATATGAAGAAGTTTGAGTTAATTAGGGTTCTTCCCTTAGATGCTTTCCTCTGCAGGAAAGTCTGACATGTTGCAGTAGGGAATAGGGTTGTGTGCCCTTTGTCTTCAAGTTCTTGGCTTGGTGATGAAGTGGCAAGGCCTCCACCGTTTTGGGCCTTCTAGGGCTAGAGTGAAGAGCTTCAAAAGTAACAAGGCCCAACGTAGTGCACATGGCTTGGGCCCTTGTCACATATATGT
>AWUE01019502.1:0-26289 GCA_001974825.2 Corchorus olitorius
TTTGGGGGACTTTTGATATAGATGCCTCTGTGTTATATATGTGTTTGAGGACTTTGTAATAAAGGTGCCCCTGTGTTATATATGTGTTTGGGGACTTGAATATAGGTGCCTCTGTGTTATATATGTGTTTGAGGACTTTGGAATAGAGATACCCTTGTGTTATATATGTGTTTGGGGACTTTTTGGTTATTGGGTAAAAAGAGAGGTGGGCTTTTATATGGTACTTGTGGCCCATTTACCCAATATTTGTGTATGTGTTTAGTTGGGCCAAAGGAAAAATAGAGATGGATAAGAGATAGATTGGCCCAACCTTTGAGTGTGTGTGGAGAGGATTTGGTGGACTTGAGCCTTCCCGGTTTTGGCCCCTAACATTTAGCCCCCTTTGAGTGAGAGTTCCTTGTTGCAGCAGGAACTTGAATCTCAAATCCTCCATGGGTCAGAAATCTTTGGTTGTTTGGTATGTCCCATTGATGTTGGGATCATAATCTTCTTTGGGTTTCCTTTTTCTTTTCTCCTTTTCGCCACTCCCGCTCATCGAGAGAGGAAGAAACAGAAGGCAGGAGAAATTCCAGAACTTCTATACGATGCTTGGGTCGAGGTTGATGATGATCTGCTGCATTTTGATAAAATTGATGCGCTTGGGTCCGTCGAGGCTAGATGTTGTAACTACCACGGAATACACTGCGGGAACGGACGATCCCCCAATCCTGCTGGATGCTGATTCAGTATCTTGGTCTCATATCCGCAGGGGGGATTTTACCGCTGCTCCCTTAGTCACATCATTTTCCTGCGGCACTCTTAAAGATAATAATGCCTGGGTTGAGTGGGTTACCCGAGAGCTTTCAGATCCGAACTTCCGAGCCTTTAATGAAAAAAAGCTCGTATCTTTGATGCCCTCTCCCTTTCGCGGCGCCAATCTTTTTTTGCCGATCCCGAGCTTATTGGCTTCCTCGCCCGTAGATGGCATGTTGGGCATCATACTTTTCTCACTGCTTTTGGCGAGATCTCCGTGACGCTTGAGGATGTGGCCGCCATTACTTTACTTCCTATCGTTGGTGACATTGACCCTCGTCTCATCAGTCCGACTCCGCAGGAGGTTAAGATCTTGACTGGCCTGCTAGACAACTTTTCTATCACCAAACGATATCCGAAAAAGAAGTGGCGTGGTGAGCATTTCATTGTGCACTCCACTTGGATAGATCATGTCACTTTGCTAGTGGTGAATGGGATGTTGGCGTGAGGAGGGCTGCCTTCATCTTGGTGTGGCTGAGCAGATTCGTCTTTGGAGGCTATCCTTACAACAGAGTTATGGCTGAGCTTGCCCCTCTTGCTGTGAAGATTTCCTGCGGCCATTCTGCACCTTTGGCTCCCTTGGGCCTAGGGACACTTTATCATCACCTGGACACGTTTCATGAGGATGAACTCCGAGGTGTTGGCCGCTACACAATCGAGACCTTTGTGAGTATTCCCCTATTGCAGGTCTTTGTTTGGGAGCATTATCCCAAATTGGCCCCAGAGTTTGTAGATAAAAAGACCATGAGTGACAATTACAGCTCCGAATGGGAATTTGATGGTTTCCTTTGCGGCAAGTTTCCCAGAATCTGTGGCTGGGTAAATAAGAAACCTCGCCTTGAATCGAGAATCCATTCACTGTTTGACTCTCATGCTGCTTTCCTCTTTAGGTCGTATACTCGATTTGCGTCTTCACCTTCTGTTCCATCGCATATCTTGGTTCCTCCTATGAGTGAACGACTTGCTGCTGCTTCTGATTCAAGCTTTTGTGAAGTGAATGTTACGGCATCCGACACGCTTCGAGTTGAGGCTGTCATTAGCTTCACTCCTTCTATGATCCCCTACTTATCTCTGAATGGCGTATGGGGTGTTTTGAATTACAACCCCCAGTTTGCTTTGAGACAGTTTGGATTTGATCAAGGGGTTGCCATTGCTGCATTTCCTACTGACCCTTGGGAGGTGGCCATTAGGAGGTTCCTCACTGCCTTTCAAGTTGGCCGATTTCAGGATGGCAGGATTTTCAAGTTTATGGGTCATGCGGCTAGGCCCATCATGGTTCCTGCCATGATTGAACACTGGGAAAACTGTTGTGTCGCCTTGCGGTCTTTTATTGAGCTGGACCCTCAACCCGTTACGCCTTTGCCTCCGAATCGGATTGGGAATCCTCGATTTGTCAACCATTCTACACTCAAGACATATATGACTCGGCACCCCACTACTGGCGTCTTCAGGAGAAAGGATTCACATTGGCTTGCTTACGGGAATTTACCCTATCCTCTTCCGACATACATTCTGGCCCATGGGGGCATCGGTAAATTTGTCGATCGAGACGCTAAGAGGTGGAGAATGGCGCATCTGGGAATAGGATGTCCCTTGGAACTACTGACGATGACGCTCATCTTGTGGCGATCTTGCTATCTTTAAACAAGGCTGTGTCGAGGAAGCCCATTCCCCCAAAAGGGGTTGTAGGAACAAAGAGGAAGGGAGCTGCAGATTTCGGCTCTCCTGAAAAGAAGTACAAGACCTTGGCGAGCCTTACTGAAGAAGCTTCGACTGCTGCCGCGGTTCTTGCTGAAGCCCTATCTGCTGAGCCCCCTGTCGCTCCCTCTAACCCAGTGGTAACCAAGTTTTATGACACTCGGTCCAAGATCAAGAAGGCTCAAGAATCATCAGTTGTTGTAATTAAGGTACTCCTCTGACCATAGCTCCAGTTGTTCCCCCTTTTTTTCTTCTTCCTGCTGGGACTAGCTTCTGAAGCTCTTGTGTACCTCCGCAGGAAAATGTGCCCGCTAGAAGTGTTGGTTTGTCGGGGCAGGTTTGTCTTCCTTTCTTTTCTCTCTCTTTTATATTATTTGAGTAGAAAAGAAATACCTATTTTCCCCTTTGTTTATCTGTCTTTAGACTTTGACTTGAACCAAGCTGCTAGCGAGGCCGATAAAAGCATGGACGATCCTTCTTTGAAAGGCCTAGGTGAGCTTATTTCCTCCCTTAGACCCCACTCATAAGTGAGATGGGTCTCCAAGGCTTCAGAAATTTCGACTCGCCCGTTTCTCCTTTTCGCCAATTTGCAGATAGGAAGATGAAAGGGAAAGTGGTAGAGGAACCTGAGATTGTCCTGTTTGAGGAGGAGGGAGATGCCGATTCTGATGCTGGCTCAGAGGGTGATGAGGAGGCCGATGACCTTGATGAGCTAGGTGAAAGCTCAGACGAAGGCGCCGGTGAAGTGGGGGACTCCGATGAAGATTATGAGCCCTTGGACCTCGCTATGGAGGATGCTGAGATAGTGAGGTAGAGCCCCCAGAGCGTTCCTAAGCCTTCTGATGCTGGCCCTAATTCTGGTATTGGTGTGGAGGAAGAGATTACCCCGTCCGAGCAGACAGTCAAAATGCCCTTCACTGAAAGCACTCAGATGACTGACATCGTCGATGATGGTGAGCTTCTCCCCTCTCTTTTCTGCGTTCTCATCTTTCCCTCTTTTTGTTGATGTGATTTCTGAAATTTTTGCCATTGGTTATTGTCGAAACGTTCAGGTCGGATTGGAGGACCATCGGGTCTGGGCCGAATCTTAAGATGAGTCTGCACTAAACGGCGCCATCTGAGTCTGTACTAAACGGCGCCGTTTTGGTCAATATAGCATGATACTATATAAGCCAACGTCTCCTCTTCTTCTCCAAACCCTTTGAAACCCTAGCCGCCGCCTGATCACTCTTCCACCATCGCTCCTCGCCGCGTCAGAGCTCCGAGCCACCGCAAACGGGGCTCAAAAACTCTAGACCATGTCGCCTTGGCTTCCTAAGACCGGATCTGCACTTAACTTCCTCAAAAACGATCTCAAAGTCCTTCGAACAGTCCCATCCGAATCCCCACTTTGAACAACCCGATCTAACAATCAAGCCATCGGACCGTCTTGCTTTCAAGGTATGTGCTTTCTCTCGATTTATTCTCTCTTTTCACCAACAAAATTTGCCTAAAAAAAACTACAAAGCCTAGACCTGAAGCTTTGGGCCTCCAAAACTTGATTTCAATTTGAACTAAATACCCAACCTATAACAAGTGATTCCCTTTCATCAATCTCAACCCATCGGACCTAGAAATGAAAACCCCTTAAACTAAACCCTAGCTCTTAAACTCTCCCTAAAAAATGCTAAGCTGTTCTAAAACCCTCTGCTTTCCTTCTCTTTCTCTTTTTCTCTTTTCTGTCTAATTTATGTGTATTTAAAAAATGAAAGGGAGAGATGAGATTTTGTGTGTGTATGAAGGATTCAGTGAGTGAAAGGATCAATGTTATTTGATTTGAGAGAGAGCTGATTTGAGAGAGAGGGTCCAGTCAGGAGGGTTAGAGCATTTTTTTTGTATGAGGAAGTGTGTGAGGGAAGATGAGTTTGATTCCTTTTTGTGTTGAGTCAGAGAGCCGAGAGATGATGGTGAGGTTGCGTGAAGATGAGAACGTTTTTTTTAGAGAGGCTTGGTAGTGAGAGGGTTTCTGGAATTTTTGAGAGAGTTCTTGAGTGTATATGTTTGTGAGAGAGAGAGCTTTGTATTCGAGTGTTTATTGAGTGTGTGCTTTAGAGAGTTTTTTGTGGTATGGTGGGAGAGCCGAGAGAGAGAGAGCTGCCTCAGAGAGAGAGAGAGAGAATGTGATGAAAGTGTCCATCCGGAGGATCCCACGAATCCAAGAGAGAGCCCCCTTTTGTTAGCTGTATTTTTTCTTCTTATCCCTTTTTTTCTCTAACAACTTCCTTGTCTTCTTCTGCAGGTTCAAAGTTTTTGATGACTAGGACAGAGAAAGCTGAGCTGGCGTGAGGATAAGGTGGCAAAGATTCTCTCTCAGGTAAAAACTGAATGAAAAATCTGCTTGATGAATTGGGATGAATTTGTCCTCATTGAATTCTGTCTAATTTTCCATTAATGTCCTGTAGTGATTTGGATGCACTGTTGTATTGTTTGAATTGGAGAGAACTTTGCTGTTGTGAAATTTGTCCTGCTGTTGATTGATGATGAACATGAATGCTTGCCCCTTCCTGTTGATTTGCTTAATGTGCCACTGCCCTATTTGTTGCTGCTTGTGTGTTTAGGGCTGCTTATTATCTGGAAAGGTATGCTGAAAAATATGCAATCACGATTGAATGCTGTGCGTTGTTTGGGACCCTTGCTTTGCTCTTGTTTGACATGATACTGCTTAGCTTCTACTTTGAGTTTGATTGTGTCTTGCTGCAAGTTTAATGTCAATTTCCTTCTTACTTGTGCCTTGTTGAAATCCATTTTGTGTGTATTGATGCACCCTATATCTGCTCAAGAATTTGCGATCCATCGGCTATTCCTTCCATGTCATGCACGTTGCTTGAGTTTTAGCTTGCCAATTCCCTTTTGATCCCTGCCAAGAATTCCATGAAAGCACTTATCTTGAAGGCCTTGGCTTTGCATGCCTGTTGACTGCCGGCTGATGCTACTCTCTCATTTGATCTGCAACCCCAAAGCTGAAATAAGGCAATTGTGAGGAGCTAGGAAAACAAAGATGTTATGTACCTTTTTCTTTAAGTTCCATTTTTTGTGATTTTCTGAATTTCAAACTTGTAAATCTGCAAATGTGAATGAAAAGCTATTTATTTTTTGTATTTTATAACTACGGAATTTATAAACTGTGAGTTGTAGACTTCTATTATTTTAGTTAATTTAGTGGAAAGAAATGGTGCCTAATGATGATATAAAGAAAAACTTCTTATTTCTCATGCCCAAACTCAAGCCCAAAGCTAAAGCTAAAACTAAATGAAAGTCTAAGGCCCAAGGATGCAAATAATTAAACAAGGAGGGCTAAACCCAGTGCAATAAAAATGAAATTACCCCAAGAAGAAAGGTCCAAAACACAATGCAGCCTTGTGAAATGATGATGATAGGCATATGCAATTTCATTTCTTTTGTGTTTTTTTTTCACCAATGCTATTACCAGAATTGTGCAAGTCCTACTTATGGAATGTCTGACCAAATGCTAAATTGAGGGCTAATCGATCAACGAACTAAGTTGAACTTAAATCACATAATTAAAATGCAACAATGCTAGATTGCTAAATGAAGCTAAGCTACGAGATATGCAAAAATGCCAAAAGTGCATACTGAAATTTTTTGGGTTCTTTTTTCAATGTAATCTAGATAACTAAGAGATAAATTAGCTAAATTAAAAGTGAACTTAAAATGACCAAAATGCCCTTAGACGTGCAAATGACTAAAATGCCCCTAGATCTTGAAAATGACCAAAATGCCCCCTAGTTGATCCTAATGCTAATTAAGAAATAAACTAATTTAAATTGAAAGGATATGGACAAAAATAGGTGTCTACAGTTATTCACAGGAAATGCCAAGGCTGTTGATGAAGCTGGTACTAGTAGTGCAGCAGGACAGAGTGAAGGAAGTGGGAGGATTCCTTATCGAACCTTGCTGAATGACTTGGTGGGCAAAGCTTCTCGCCCAAGTTCCTAATTCTTTGACTATATGAGCAAGGGTGGCACCATGGTTCAGGTGGAGAACACTCCCTTTGCTGTGTTTTCTCACTTGAAACCTATTGCTGATAGGATCATGAAGGCATATCCAGACTTTCTTGCCAATATTGGAGCCTTCTCAGCAGGAGCTACCTTCGCTTTTGGACTGCTCTGCCATGCTTTGTATGACATGGAGACAACAGCTATAAGTGACATCACAGAGTCCTTGCTTTTCGATTGGAGGGACGCCATTAGGGGAGCAAAAGAGCATCGCTTCCATGTTGAACCCTTCCAGAAACATGTCTACTTCTTGGCCCAAGTCTTCTTTGGTCGTGAGGCACATTCCTCTCCGGAAGCGGAGAAGGACAAAGCGCATACTCTAGAGCTCAACAAGTTAAAGGAAGAGTTGGAGCAGTGTGAGGAGCGTGTGGCCATTTTGAAGAAGACCATTGAGGATGCGGAAGCTGCTTATAAGAAGAGGCTTGCCAATGTTGTGAATCATGACTGCATCTCTGCTTTTCTCCGTAAGCGCAACAAGACTGCTACTTTTACTTTCATTTGATGGATAGCCCTAAGTTGGCTGATTTGTAATCTCTGGATGTTTTCTATGGCTGTTTGAATATTTCTGTATTTGGGTATGTATTTGGGATAATTCTAAGTATTTTGTGTATGGATGTTTGGCATAGTGCCTTTATTTGTTACTGCAGGATTTGTGTTTGCTAAGCATGTGTTTCCTGCTATAGTATGAAGTATGAAAGAATCAAAGAATTTGTGGTGAAATACTTAGAGTTTTTTATGAAAGCTCTCTATTTATTTAGGTAATAATCAAAAGGGCCCAAGTACAAGGGATTTTACAAAATCCTATGGGCTAACTAGAGAGGCCTACCGTTAAGCAAATAAAATGCATTTTAGCAATGGTAGGACTTAAGCCATTTGGCATTAATTAACTCATACCAGTTTGGCTCGTTGGGCTTCATGATCTCACAATACCCACTAGCAAAGGCTTCTGTCACGATGTAAGGCCCACTCCAATTTGGAGCAAATTTGGAGGGTCGGGGCAAATTTCTTCTCACGTGATCATCCGCTTTAAGCACCAGCGGTCCTGCCACAAAGGTTCTAGGATTGACCTTTCTACCATAAGTCTTGGCCATGGATGCTTGATATTTCTGCATGTTCGCCTTAGCCTGCTCTCTTATCTCATCCACAGCTTCCAACTCGACTAATCTCTGCCCTCCACAAATGACAAATGAGCTGTCTAAGTCAGTGGAGGCTAGGATTCTTGCCGTCGACTTGACAATCTCGACCGGTAGGATAGCTTCGGCGCCATAAACTAAGGAGTAAGGAGAAAAGCCTGTAGAGGATCGGGGGTGGACCCGATAGGCCCACAAAGCATCAGGCAAGTGGGTGGTCCAGCCTTTCTTGTATTCGTACACCATCTTGCTCAAAATTTTGAGCAGCACCTTGTTTGTTGCTTCGGCTTGGCCATTTCCTTGTGGGTAGTAGGCTGTCGACCTTCAGTGTCTGATCTCATAATCATCAAAGAGTTTGCCAACATACTGGTCCACAAATGGGGTGCCATTGTCAGTGATGATCCTGTGGGGAACTCCGAATCTGAAAATGATTGACTCTTTAATGAATCGGGTTACAGCAGGACCAGTTGCCTTTGTCAAAGCTTCTGCCTCAACCCACTTTGTGAAGTATTCTGTGGCCACAAGGATCCATATCTTGCTATCAGATGCGGGGTGGATTGGACCAATCAAATCTAGCCCCCAAGTGTGGAAGGGCCAAGGAGTTCTCATATCTTGAAGTGTCTAGGGGTGAGCATGAATCATTGCTCCATGGAATTGACATGTTGAGCACCTCTTCACATATTCTTTGGACTCCTTTTTCATTTGAGGCCAATAATACCCGCATGATATCAGCTGTTGGTTCCTGCCTTGGTGTTCTCCACAATCACCAGAATGGATTTCGACCATGACTTTGAGGGCTTCTTTAGTAGACAAACATCTCAGGGGTTCTCCAGTGAATCCCTTTCTGAAGAGAACGCCATTATCGACAAAGAATCTTGCTGCAGATCTCCTAAGGGCATATGCCTTCTTTGCGTCCTGCGGCAGGACGTTATGAATCAAGAAATCCGAGATTGGCTCCTGCAGCGTCTAAGGCAAGGCATTCTTTCTCTCCAAACATTGGACTGCAGCTTTCACATTCCTGCTGCAGAGCGGATGCTTCCTTCTTCATGTCTGGCCAAAAATAGCCAAGTCGCTGTAATCTTCGATAGAGACTAATTTCAGGAGCTATGCCACAAGACTTCTCATGAGTCTCTTTGAGGACGAGCTCCGCCTCCTCTTTTTTGATACAGCGTGCAAGAATTCCTCCAGGCATCCGGCGGTAAAGATCTCCGTTGATCAGAGTGTAATCTTTGAGCTCGTTGATCGATGGAAAATCATCAGATAGTAGGGCTTTGCTGATTGAGCTCCTCCAATCTTCCTTCTCAGCTGTGGGCCCTTGCTTGGGCGAGCTTGTGAATGGGGAGACTCGCCTAATTACTTCAAATTGAGCGGACTCGCCAGGGAAAATGAGCTTTGACCCCAAGGTGGCTAACGAGTCGGCATATCGATTCTCCCCTCTCTGCACATGAACGATCTCTAAAGTCTCAAATGACTTTTCTAGCTCTCGTGCCATGGCTCTGTAAGGCGCCAAATAGGGCTCTTTGAGTGCGAATTCCCCATTTACTTGGCTAATCACCAAGTTGGAATCGCCTTTAACTCTCAATTGCTTGATTTCTCTTTCTTTAGCAGCCAGGAGACCAATGAGATAAGCCTCATATTCGGCAACGTTATTCGAGCATGGAAAGTCCAGTTTGCAAGACAAAGTGATCGCTTGAGCCTTTTCATCCAATATTACAATGCCAGCGCCTCCTCCCTCTGCCGTAGAGGACCCATCAAAGTATAAAGTGTGGGGTTGTACTGGTTCTGCAGTGGTAACTTGCTCTTCCAACCCTGGGATTTCTTCTGATATGGTGGAGGAGTCTTCGCCTAGGAATTCGGCAAGAAGGTCTGCTACAGCTTGTCCTTTGATGGCAGAAGGGTTGTGGCAGGAAATAGAATACTGCGACAGTTGCAGCAGCCAGTTGGCTAATCTTCCTAAAAGAGATGGTTTTGCTAGTAGATAGCGGATTGGGTTGGACTTTGTCATCAAGTTTATCTTGTGAGCTAGGAAAGAGTGCCTCAGCTTCTGGGAAGCATAAATCAGAGCTAAGCACATCATTTTGATCCTAGGATATTTCCTTTCGGATTCTTGCAGTGCGCGACTGATATAATAGATTGGGCACTCTATTCCTTGCTTATCGACTTGAGCCAAAAATCCGCCTATAGCTGTGTCTGTCATGGCCAAATACAACCTCAGAGGCTTTCCTACGGTAGGAGACTGCACTGTCGGGAGACTCCTCAGCTGCTTCTTCAAATGCAGAAAAGCTTCTTCATGATTATGCTCCCATTCATATGGCTTCCCCTTCTTCAACAAAGGGGTGAAAACCGTGGTGCTCGCCGCAAGACCTGGAATGAAATGCCTTATGTAAGATAGCCTGCCAAGAAAGCTTTTCAGCTCCTTTACATTGGTGGGCCTTTTCATCTCGGCTATAGCGTCTATGCGGCTCTGATCCACATTGATTCCTCGCTTGTGAACAAGGAAGCCAAGAAACTTTCCTGCGGGGACTCCAAAGGCACATTTGGCAGGATTCATCTTAAGTTTGTAAGCACGGCAACGGTTGAATACCCCTCTCAGAGCATCGAAATACCCTTCCCTTGTCTTTGACTTGACCAAGACACCATCGACATAATCTTCCAAGTCTTGGTGCATTAAATCGTGGAAGATTGCGGTCATGGCACGTTGATAAGTGGCTCCGGCATTCTTGAGGCCAAAGGGCATCACCGTGTAATAGAAGTTGCCGATGGGTGTCCTGAATGCTGTCTTCTCAGCATCCTTTCGGGTCATCTTGATCTGATTGTAACCACTAAAGCCGTCCATGAAGGAGAACATGGCATGTCCTGCCGTAGAATCAATGAGGACATCCATGTTTGGCAGTGGAAAATCATCTTTGGGACACGCCTTATTCAAGTCTCTGAAGTCCACGCAACCTCTTATTTTGCCATTTTTCTTCTTCACAGGAACTATGTTGGACAACCATGTTGGGTGCTGAATTGGCCTAATGAATCCTGCGACTAGGAGCTTTTCCACTTCTTCTTTGATTTGGTCTTCTACTGCAGGATGAAAAAGTCTAGCGTGCTGCTTGACTGGCTTAGCATCAGGCTGAACATTCAATGAGTGGGCCACCATAGCAGGATCCAGGCCCAGCATGTCTTTGTAGCTCCATGCAAAGACATCTTCATATTCTTTCAATAACTTGACAAGCTGGTCCTTCTCGGCAGGAGCATCGCTGACATCTACAACCTCTAAGGGCTCGTCGACTGCCACTGATGGCTCTTTTGGAGCATCTCCTGCCACATGTTCGGGACTCACAAGATTGCAGTCATTACAACTACTGGTGTTGGGATCTCCTTGAGGGTTTTTAGGAGACCCCGCATACCTTCATAAGCGATAGACTACCTTCCCGCTAGGATAGACAGTCTTGCGACATTGTGGTGAAGATTGTGTCCTTTTCTGCTTCTTGCGATCAAACGCAGCTCGGAGATCCAGTTTGGATCATCTCGGATGTCTTCCCATCTGGGCAAAGGAGTACCAGTTGGCTTAGTTACTCGGGCACCCTGGGCAGGTGCAAGCTCATCGAAGAAGGACGCTTCGGCATAATGAACTTTTGTTTCGTCAAAAGGAGTGGCATTGGCTGAAATCTTGAAGACTTTTCCATTCAATCTGCCCTTCACACACTGGTGGTAAGTGGAAGGGATGATCTGGTGTTTGTGCAGCCAAGGCCTTCCGAGTAAAATATGATAGGAAATCTCTGCATTGATGACGTGGAAGCAAGTGAGAGATTCACAGGGCCCACTTGCAAATCCAGCAGGACATGACCCAAGGTCTCTTCAGTCGAATTACCAAAGCCAGCGATAGTCATAGTGGCTCTGGTTATTCTATGCCTGGGTATTCCTGCTGCTGTAAGCCTGTGGATGGATACGAGATTCAATGAAGATCCCGTGTCCACTAAGGCCCTTCTGACCTCCACATTGTTGATCATAGCAGTGACATATAGAGGGCGCCGATGATCATATTGCTGCACCTCTATATCCTCATCGGTGAATGTGATGGCATTGGTAGCCTCTAGCATAGTCCTGCTGGCCTGAGCTGCGGCGGTGAAACATGCCTCACTTTCAGATTGAGCAGCAATAGTGATCAGAGCTTCGGTAGCTGTCCTTCTTGCTTCTGGATTCAACCCCAAATGGTCGAGCAGATTCTTGAAGCGGTGGCTCTTCTGCAAGGTTCGGATAGTATTCTCCTTTGTGGTGGACGATTCTGGCGCTTCTTCCAGAATTTCTGGGCCGCTATGGATGACGACTGCCACAGCCCCCTGTGCTTGGTGACGGGGCAAAGGGTTATCGTTAATCCTTTGGGCTCTCTCCGGCACCTCCAGAGTTCCGTCGGCGACCTTTCTGTGGATGATATTTCTCAACGATTGACAAGATAGAGTGGGATGGTGGACGTATCGATGGAGTTGACAGTATCGTGGGTCTTGCTTGTCCTGGTCAGTTGGCTTTTTGCTCACAGCATTCTGCCGCAGGATACCATCGGCCAACCACTGGTCCACAAGTGTGTCAACTTCTGCCGCAGTAAATGGGACTGGCGACACTTCTTCTCTTGGCCTTTTCTGATTAGGGTTGTTTTTGTTGTTTCCTGCCGCAACAAGGGTCTGGTGTCCCTGCGGCTTTTCGCTTCTGGTGGAGCGGGAAACAGGTAGCTTTACGGATTGAACTGTTTTTCTTGCCACATCGAGGAGCCTTGCAAATTGGCCTAAGCCCAAGTTCTCCAGCACGGCACGAAATTCTGGCAGCATGTTGTGGACGCAAATCTCCACTAGCATTTATTCTGGATTTTCTTCATAGCAGTCAAGAGAGAGGTCTCGGAACCTCTTCACAAAATCAACGAGGCCTTCATTTTGGAGTTGAAGAAGTGTGATCCTCTCTTCGCTTTGAAAGTATTTTCTGCAAAACTTCTCTGCCATCTCTTCCCATGAGTTGATGGATCCGGAACTCAAGGTAGTATACCAAGTATAAGCACGCCCAGTGAGAGACTTAGAGAACTCTCGGAGGCAAAGCTCTGGGTTCATGGAATGAGGACCCATCGCGTCCAGAAACTTGCCGACGTGCTCTACGGCCTTACCTTTCCTACCATCATACTGTGGGAAGGTGGGAACTTCATAGTTTGGTGGGTACGGCTTGTCCACCAAGTGTTTTGGGTAAGGTGGATCCTTCATGAAGATGAAAGGAGGATGTGAGAGCTTGGCCCTTTCCTTCTCCAGTAGGGTGGTGAGATCAGAAAGAGTAGCAAAGCCTTGGGAAGGCTCATTTTGCTGCTACGTTTCTGTGGTGTGCCTCGGCGGGCCATCATCACCACCAGGTGGAGTAGGGCGTCGGCTTCCGTCATGGGACTGACCTCCATCGGTGGCTCGAGACCTGGTCTCCCGGATGGCCTCTAGCAGCTCGAGTTGGCTTTGACAGATGCCACGGGCTAGTTCGACCATGACTTCAGCGGGGTTTGGTGGATCTTGCTCTTGTGCAGCTGAGTTCTCCTGTTGCTGGTTTGAGGATTCCTCCTGCTCCTCACGCATATCGTCGATATCGGCGGGAGAATTCTGATTATGTTGCCGGACAGCTCTTGGTCACGCCATCTCACTTGAATTTCCGACTTCCAAAAGACTCCCCAGTGGAGTCGCCAGAAAATGTGGGAGCCTTTTTGTGGGAATGTGAGAAAGGCCTGGTTTGTCTCACTTTGGGCTCAAGCCTAGCCCAAATCTCCCCAGAAGAGGAGCTGGGTTTGCGCAAGATGAGGCCTAAGACGCTGAGACCCAAATAATCAGTGGCGCGATAGGAAAAATCAGGGAAACTCAGCCTTTGTGGGATGGAGCAATTGACGCGGCAGGAAATTGGCAAATCTCAGTTTTAAAATCGCAGAAACTGAGGAAGTTGAAAAAGATGAACAAAGTAGCAAAAACCCAATTTTCTTAGAAACGGGGTGAATCATAGATCTTTATTGATTTCAAAACATATGAGAAACAAATTGGAAGAGGGATTTGGGGAAAAGGAGGAAGAATACATCGAGAGCAATGTAATCAAAACATAAGCCATTGATGGTAGAGGAAAACACTAATTTGGAGAAGATGGTTCTTGCTTGTTGCTGGAAATCCTTGGAGGACTCTTCAAAATATGAATGTGGGGTGTTTCCTCTTCTCTTAGAGTTGTTAGTTGATTGATAGTTGATTCCTCTTAGAGTTGCTGCCATTTTTGACGGTGATGAGCCCCTTTTATAGCGCACCTTTTGTCCGGTCGGAAGTTTTGTTCGGCTACCCTAGACGGATCTTGCTTTTGATTGATTCAGTGAATAGCCTCTGGGTTCAAGACAAGGAATCTTCTGATTTGAGCAAGAGGACAGTGGGCACCTTCTTGCGTTGAAATCGGTACCATATTTTACCGGACTCATGTCGCCATCGCTGGTTTGCTTTTTACAGCAAACTAGCTGTCTCCTCTCAAAGTCAAAACAGCTTGGCTTTTGATTCCACCCTCTGCAAACCCGTTGATTTCCCCTTTGGTGTTAAGGAACAACTCCCAAGCATAGTTGCCTTCACCAAAGAAGCTAATCAAGGGAGATTCTTTCTCCTTTTGCCATCCATTCCACTCCCCCCAATTTGTTTTCCCGCCTATGGGCTTGGACCACAGTTAGTGCCTGCAAAAAGGATTAGTTAGTAATAATCCTTTGCTATAAATGGGTAAATATGAAGAAGTTTGAGTTTATTAGGGTTCTTCCCTTAGATGCTTTCCTCTGCAGGAAAGTCTGACATGTTGCAGCAGGGAATAGGGTTGTGTGCCCTTTGTCTTCACGTTCTTGGCTTGGTGATGAAATGGCAAGGCCTCCACCGTTTTGGGCCTTCTTGGGCTTGAGTGTAGAGTTTCAAAAGTAACAAGGCCCAACGTAGTGCACATGGCTTAAGCCCTTGTCACATATATGTATATATATATATATATATATATATATAATATAGGAATTTGGTGGCAAGGCCCATGTGTATATATTATGAGCCTTTGCCCCAAAGAGAAATGCCTTAATAGCGAGGCCCATGTATATGATGAGCCTTTGCCATAAGGAGAAATGCCTCTGTGTTATATATGTGTTTGAGGACTTTGTAATAGAGATGCCCCTGTGTTATATTTGTGTTTGGGGACTTTGATATAGATGCCTCTGTGTTATATATGTGTTTGAGGACTTTGTAATAGAGTTGCCCCTGTGTTATATATGTGTTTGGGGACTCTGATATAGATGCCTCTGTGTTATATATGTGTTTGAGGACTTTGTAATAGAGTTTCCCCTGTGTTATATATGTATTTGGGGACTTTCATATAAATGCCTCTGTGTTATATATGTGTTTGAGGACTTTGCAATAAAGGTGCCCCTGTGTTATATATGTGTTTGGGGACTTGAATATAGGTGCCTCTGTGTTATATATGTGTTTGAGGACTTTGGAATAGAGATGCCCCTGTGTTATATATGTGTTTGGGGACTTTTGGTTATTGGGTAAAAGAGAGGTGGGCTTTTATATGGTACTTGTGGCCAATTTACCCAATATTTCTGTATGTGTTTAGTTGGGCCAAAGGAAAAATAGAGATGGATAAGAGATAGATTGGCCCAACCTTTGAGTGTGTGTGGAGAGGATTTGGTGGACTTGAGCCTTCCCGGTTTTGGCCCCTAACAGCGTTTAACGCCGCTATTTTGGAATTGTCCCTTTCATGAAACGCTGTCGTTTTGGACGCTTTAGACAACATTTGTTTCTTCTTCTTCTTCTTCTTCTTCTTCTTCTTCTTCTTCTTATTCTTCTTAGACCGAAACAAATTACAACTTGTCATCTCCAAATCAAACCTAAAACCAACTTCACAGCTTCCTTGTCATGCAGCTTGCTTATTCGGTCGTGGACTCAACTTCACCGGTGAGTTCTAGTTCGATTGGAGCTGGGTCTTCATTGTTCATTCTTCATTCAACTGGTATGAGGTCCTTTTAACTTGCTTAAATTAGTAAGTTTTTTGCTGCATGTACATTTGTTGCTGTACTTGGAAGTTTTCTTCAGAATCTTTACTTATAGATTGTTTAGGGCTTGGTTTAATTATTGCTGTCAATTCTGCAGAAAACGCGTAAATTATTGGCGTTTTATTCAATAAGAAAAACATCGAAATACTGCGATGGGGTACCTTGGTTATGGATGCAAAATATGTTGATATATTATAAAAAAACAATAAGAACTGGAAGTGCAAATACTATTAACCCACTCTAAAGATTTGATCTCATTTCATTTCATGAGTTCAGTCACTGTTTAAGCTGGTCTAAACTGTCCACTGCACTAACCTAAATTCTCCCAACACCTGTTATTTTCTCTTTATTCTCCACCGCTCCTTCCTCTTTCTTCTCTCTATTCGTTCTCTTCCTTCCCTCCATCCTTCCATAGCCATTTCATTCCTTCTTCCTCTTCTTCTTTCCGTTTTCCATTATTCTTTTAAATCCTTTCAATTCTTTAACAGTTGGGTCTATTTTGTTCGTTCATGCTGAGTAAAGGGGCTGAAATTAGTTTTTTTTTTCTTTGAATTTTTTTGTGGGTCATACAAGTTTAGTTTTTTTTATATAATAATATGTATCAATTTCTTTATTTCCATTTTCGTTTTGGTTGCAGAGATTTCAAAATTGAAATCGTTGAAGGAAGGAACAAGAAAGGGAACTGGGCTTCTCTCTCCAGGTTGGTTTTTCTTCTGCTTGATGCTTTTTTCTTTCAATTTTTGTTTCTTTTGCCTATAAGGTGTTTGATGATTTTCTCCATTCTCTCTAGATTGAATCATGATGAGGTCATTAGTCTAAATGCTTTATGACATCTTTTGTTATTCAACTGATAATTACATGGAACCCTCTTCTTCGTTATTTATATGTTGACCTTAACTGATAACATCAGGGTGT
The DNA here is from genome assembly GCA_001974825.2 of Corchorus olitorius. Taxonomy (NCBI): domain Eukaryota; kingdom Viridiplantae; phylum Streptophyta; class Magnoliopsida; order Malvales; family Malvaceae; genus Corchorus; species Corchorus olitorius. The sequence goes on from AWUE01019502.1 coordinate 16,641, forward strand.
TTTCAATTTCATTATATGTTTACCTTAAATGATAAAGTGAGTTGTATTTTCTTCTTTAATTCATGCTTTTGTTCTTCCCATAATGTTTCACACAAGAAGGATTGATTCAAGTGGCTGGATTTTCAATGATTGGGCTGATAAGAAGGTCGATCACTTCATGCAGGGGAATTGAGAGGGAGCAGAAGGCATTCTGTAGAGGAAAAGGAAAGGTGAGACAGAGTCTCTAAGCCTTCATGGATATTTTTTCCTTTCATGTTTATAGTGTCTTTGTTTGCACATTCTCTGCTTGATTTTGTTTTTCTCAGTTTGGGTTTTTTTTTTCCCTCTGAAATTAAGTTCTATAATTTAATCCTCAATTAGCTTTTTTTTTTAGTTGCATATGCAGGAAGAAAGAAAACATGTTTGAGAATTAGGTAATATATTCTTTTGGTTAGTATACTTCTAGGAAATTCAATGTTTCCATGTAAAAGTCACATTTTAGACAAATCAAAATGAGTACTCACTTCTTACCAAGGCTTTTAAAAGACCTATGCTTGGTTGGAGTTGCTGTTTGTGCATCTCAGTTGTTGATAAATTAAAATTAATCAGTTTTATAGGTGTTCTATATTGTAGAAAACAACTTCTGTTCCTTTTGCAGCCAACTTTTCCAACCTGAAGTTCGTATTAGATCAGTTAAATATAAAGGGGTCACTATATGTTGAGAATTCAAATTGGCAGCTATGTTACTCACGAACAAGATAGAATTGGTTGATCTTCAGATTCGGAAATTGTTTCAGTCAAAATTTATATATTTATCCTTACCTGAGCTAAGTTGTAAATGTTTAGGGTACTGTTTTAACAAAAAAAGAAAAAAAGAGCAGTGGATACCATTTTAACAAACTGAGATAAACAAGAGCAGGACATCTAATGCGTTTTGATGAATTACATGCAGGTTAAATCCCAGCTCTTGACAAGTCAAACCCTCTCGGTGCGATTTCTACTGTACCTATGGCCAATTTCACCTAAGATCAGTAACTGGCTTAATAGTCGAAGAATGGCAGACATATCTTATGTTTTGAATTTGTTCAAGTTGGAAGTGGAGGTTAGTCATAATACTTACTTAGATAATGGTAATAAATATTTACTTAGATAATACTTAAATTTATAATAAATACTTCTTAAAGTTGCTTAAAATTATTTCTATTTGAAAATTTTTTCCTATTTTAATTTCTATACTCTCATTGCCTTGATTGAGTTCTGCACTTAGATTCTGTTGATATGGTGGTGGTTGTGGAAGCAGGGCTGAGATAGTGGTTTTGATGGGTGTGGCCTTAATATTGGCCATGAAATAAAAGGTGGTCAACCTGCAAATTCAGCAATAAGCCAATAACCAATGGCTGTGGAAAGCGCACTTGGAGGAAGCTGTAAAAGCTTAAATATGTATAAGGCATACATATAAACCTGTTGAATTCATCTTTTATTTTTTTGGTCCAGACCTGTTGAATCCATCTTGATATGCTGATTATCAACTGTAGACACCCATTTTTGTCCTAGGACCATAAATTGAATCAATTCACTTCTTAATTGACCATTCACACGTTCAGAGGCATTTTGGTCATTTTTGCATATCCAGGGGCATTTTGGTCATTTTGGCTCATCCAGTGGGCATTTTGGTCATTTTTGCATGTTTAGGTGCATTTTGGTCATTTTTGCACATCTAGGGGTATTATAGTCATTTTTGCGCATCCAAAGGCATTTTGGTCATCTTTGCATTATACGGCAGTTTGGTCATTTTTGCATACTTTAGGTTCTCTTTGGTCGTCTTAATTTTACTTTTAGTTTAGATTAGCTAAACAAGCCGTGAATTTTCTAGAGTCTAAGTTCATTAAGTACCATTATTTTTTTTATTAGTATTCTCAATATGCAATTCAGGCTTAGGTAAATCAAGTCAATTCATATATCATTTGCATTCAGCCATACTTACTTTTTATCTTTAGCTATAGTGCTTGTATGAGTTTTTTTTAGTTAAAGAGTAATTAGCAATTTAGGTTAAGTTTACTTTTAGACGTAATTGCAGAGAAGGAAATTTTATTTCATTAGGTATACTTTAAGTACATAGTACATAGTGCATTCGGATACATTTGCATATTCACAAAACCCAAAACAAAAAAAATTGAAAAAAATGAAAGATTACAAAAAAAAAAGAGAAGTTGGGTTACATTGATAGTCTAGGTACATTAGTTCACATCTTTTTAGGTCTTGATAGAGTTCATTCCATGCTTCTCTTTCCCATTTGGCACGAGCTAGGTTGCATCCTTCCCGACTCGCAATTTCCAGCAATTCTTCAAAGAGGACCAGTCCTGCAAGTTAAGAGATAGAAGAAACTATGCGAAAAATGTTTCCCCAGGCTTGAAGCATAGACACCATTAATTGGTGACATGCCTTCTTCAAAAAATGCAACCAAACAGCAAACAAGAACAAAATAGCATGCAAGAGTGATCAAGTAAGCCATGTACCCGTGCGTTGAAGATCTTTTGAAAGACCACAATATGCAGGGCGGTACATGAGAGTGTGAAAGGGCTAAGATAGTGAGGACTAGGACAACACTGATGGGTGAAAAACAGCAAAAGAACCCAACAGGTCAAACAGTCAAAAATTGCACCAAACATATGTGACAAAATGCAAAATCAGTGAACACAGCAGCATATTTAAAGCCTGGGGAGCTTTGTGTTTTTAGGCAGATTCGGGAACCAGAAGTTCAGGATTAATTCCTGGCCTCAAAAGTACCAATCTGCCATTTAAGAAGCAACAAAGCACTCATGACAAAGCAACACAAGCAGGGAAAGGAAACTAGTAATGACAAATGCAGGAAGACCCCTAAAACAGTGAGACATTTGTGCAAGTGCAAAGAAGAAATTCCCGTGTGCATGCCAAAGCAGAACAAGTTAAGCTAAGAGTATCAAGAAACATTAGGCTAATCAATAACAATGGCAGAGTCAAGACACACTTAGTGCAATGAGCAAGGGGTCCAAATGCAGTAAGCATGACAAGGGAGCAAACAGGACATGTCAAATTTGGCAGGGTTCAAGTGCTCAATACAGTGGGGCTCAAAGGCAACAAATACAGCAACACAAGACAACAAGCAGGATAATAAAGCAAAATTGGACAGATTGAGCTTTACAGGGTTCAATTGCTACTGTAATGAAGTTCAAAGGCAACAGTGGCAGTGGATACATGTATCAAGCAAAGCAAGGGAGCATGAAGACAGAATTAGGCAAACAAGCCATGAATCAGAGAAATGACAGGATAGTTTGAAGTGCATCCTACCAAGAACAGTGAGCATTTCAAAGAAGGCCAACAATTACATTCAATCACCAACAGACAAGACTTAAATTGAGAAATGCAAGCAATGATAATTCAACAAGAGTTAGCCAAATACATAATGAATTGAAGGATGCCTGTTAATCACAGAACAAGCACAAAGATAGTCCAAGCAGTGTTCATTCATCTAGAGCATAAATGGCAGAAATAGACAATTACATCACAGGAGCACAAACAAGCAAAGGAGGCAAACAACAGAAGTTGATAAGTACAAATGAATTTCAGACAAGGAGGTTGGGAGATGAAAATCACACTTGAATATCAGCAGATGTGAAAAAAAAAGAGTAGGAAATTATCTCCTCGCTGGAAGGCGAGATTCCTTATGCAACGGATTTGGCTGAGTCATAATCCTAGAGGGTACAGCTCATGGGTGTCAAGCTTATCCTTTCCCCTTCATCTGCACAAAAGGACAAAAATGGTTAGCGGGGTAAATGGGAAGAATCGGTTAGAAGAGGGGGAGAGAATTTGGACGGATCAAAAAAAGGGGGCTAACACACAACGGCTCGATTCTCTTAAAAAAAAAAAGAGATCCGGGGACTCTCTGGATCTCTCTTTTTTACTCACTCATCGCACTGCAAAAAAAAACAAACACACATCGATCCTCCAATCACACTTGAAAAAACACACCTCTCTCACTCACTGAAAACTTTCACCCCACTCAGCTATCATCTCCCTACGGATTCTCTAATCCATTTTCCCCTCTCGAGACCGCTAGTTACAAACCCTCTCGAAAGAAATTTTCCTAAAAAACTCCAAAAAATTTTAGGGTTCATGATGGGAAAATTGGGGGATTTTGATTGAGAGGGCTTTACCTGAAATTGAGTCTACCAATTGAAAGAGGGGTGGAAATCGAGCAAAGCCTCCAAGTTTGAAGGTGTTCCAACGGTGAAATTTCCAGGGGAAGATCTCAGGGTTCGGGTCGCTTTGAAAACTTCGAAAGCATAGAGCTTTTTGACTCACTCAGAGTGAGGGTAGATTCGAGAAGATGAAGATGGCTCAAGTTGGCTCGTGACAGGGTTTGAGTTCATGTTCGCAGCTAAAACCAGAAGGCTCGTCGAAAGGGGAGAAGAAGACTTTGGTTCGTGAACGGCGCTTTGAGCAAAGAAGAAGAAACAAGTTGCTTAAGAAGTACCGTCCAGGAGGAACGACACCGTTTCCTACAGGTATATATTTCCTTAAACCCTCAAACTTCACATCTTTTCAATTCCGACCTTATTCCATGTGATTTTCTTTTTCTAAGCTTTATTTCCTCTTAAAGATGATGGTTTTGTCTTTGTTTCTTATGGATTCATGTTATGAAGGGAATGATTGTTAAATGTTTGTATGCCTATGTTTTTAAGTGACTATTTTAGTTTTAAATATGCTAATTATTTGTTTAAAACATTAATTTGGTGTGTAGTTTAGGTTTTTGGTAAGAAAAATATCATCTTTAATTAGTATTCCATGATAAGTTTAATTCATCTAGCTTTAATGGTTCATTTCTACTATAAATGTTTGTATACATGTTAAAATTGTGATCTTTGATGATTATACTATAGTATACTTGGTTATGATTGGATTATGGTAGTGTTTCTTGGAGTTTAGTACCACGTTTAAGGAAAAATGAGGCTTTCCATTTATCATAAGTATGGATTTTATGGTTTCTTTTAAGAATGGCTTGTAATTTCCAAGTGAGTTAACTTTAATTTGGGAAATTAGGATTTTGGTTTAAAGTTGTGTTGTTTTGCTTAAATCTTAAAATAATTCCAGGATGACATGTTTGACCACCTTAGGTTATTTTCGGATTTTTGAAAGAAACCAAACTTGGAGCTAAAATCAAAATTTCTCAAATAAAAGGGATAAATTGAAGGGAAATTGATTCCAAATTTGTCCTGATCTAGGTCTTAATTTCAAAGCTTTGCTTCTTATGTGGAGTGAATAAGGTGTCCATTTAGTCTAAATATGCCCTTTAATCAATGGGTCTTTGTCCCTTTGAGGTCTTTCATTCCCTTTCCAATTGTCATGGTTTCATTAGTGTGTTTTATTAAAGTTTGCCCATTTTCTTAAATTTGATTTGTGCATTTTTTATTTTGAATGTTGCTAATGGTCTTCTCGATGTGCAGATAAAGTCCCCAGTGAGCCCAGTCCGGTCCATAAGTTTTTCGCTAGATATTGTTAAATTGTTATTTGGTCCAACCGGACTTTGGTTTGTAATAACTTAGTAGAAATAAACTTCAACTGCATGCATATCATACTTATTTGTATGTTTAAACTGCTTGCATTACACGTCACTATTACATGTTCCGATTTATAAAGTGTCGTTTTTTACTATGACGGGTGAATTCCGGGTAAAGATGCATGAGCACAACCTCCCGGATTTTGCTCCGAGATCGAACAACCTTTACGAATATCCCTGGGGGGCCGGGCTAGGTTCGTAATGGTTGACTCGAGTAAACCTAACTTTATCGATCAAATGATTAAAATGAACCAGTTCATGCATCATCTGCATTCATTTTCCTTCCCTTTTAAGCATAATCAAGAAAATACAAAAAGATCATTTTTCTCCAAAAAACGTTTTTTAAAAAAAAATCAGTGTTCTCTTATTCGATTTTCAAAATTAAGAAAATAATAAATCAAGAGATTTCAAGGTAAGCATTTTTAAATAGAACCCTTTTTAAGTAAACTCAAAAGGAGATTTTTGGAAAATAAAAAGTTTGGATAAGTTCTAGAAGACGGTTTTGGAAAATAAGGAAATCCAAAAGAAGATTTTGGAAATTAATAAAATTGGTAAGTTTTCTAGAAAAAAATCAAATGGTAAAAGGTTTTGTCATAGCATTTTCAAAATTTCCTTTTCGAAGAGAAAAGGATAAACAAGAGAACAAATAGTGAAAGAGAATCGTGATTTGGATTAATCGACAGTGTTCGATTATATTCTTCGAATTCTCGACATCGTTTTCAAAAAATGGTTTTGTTTTCCTTTTATAACCCTTTTTTAAATCAAGATTAAGATTTAAAAGCAACCTTTAGTATTAACCCATTAGATTTAGTTTAGGCTAGAGGTACCGTCGTTTGACGGGCGTCTCGGGGGTGCTAATCCTTCCCCGAGCGTAACCGATTCCCGAACCCATAGATTCTGGTTAAGCAGACATGGTTAGGTTTAGTACTACTTTCGCCAAGCCTAGGTTAGTATTAAACTTAAGATAGTTGGCTAATCACACCATAAAAAAAGATTAGTGGCGACTCCTTTTTACCAACGTCGTCTCGACAGGGTTCCCCGGACCTGAACGTTTCGACATCAACTATTACAAAATCCACAAGTACACTGCCTGGTGTAGTTAATAATTGCTTTTGGTTCTTATTTCCATTTCTCCCTTTACCAGATATATGTATAGCTATCATATGAAGTTTGTAGTTGTGCCTGTTTCTTCAGATTTTGGCTTGGATTAGTTGCCCTCAAGAATAAACTTTCCTAATTGTTGATGTTTGTTAAGCTTTTGAGTTACATGTATAATGTAGGTAGAGCTACTAAGAAAACAACTTACCATATATAAATTAAAATGTTGCTAAAAATGCATTTTCCTGTCAAACTTGCCCGAATCTATAAATGAATGCTGACATGATTCATTCTACAGGGGCTGCTCGGAATATCCAGTGTTGCGATGATAAAGCAAACTGAGCAACGTTCAAAGTTGGTGAAGCCAACATCCAATTTGCTCTGCAGGTACAGAATCATTACTTCAGAACATAGCATTACTTCAGGAATTGTTCTATCTTTAAAACAAATTAATGATAGGTGAAAGCGATTTCATTCAATCATTATGTGATTCATAATATAATCCTAATTTCTCATTACTAATTCATGATAAGAAGTTTTATGTTTGAGTCATTTGTGCACTGCAAAAAAATGATGGTCAAATGGCTTAAGAGGATTGATGAGAGAGCGTAAATATGTGAAAAAAGTATATATGATCAGTTGAGTTTGTTGTGATATTTCTTATAAGATTTGAATTTATGGCCAGGTTGCTACTTCGAAATATGCAGGTGCAATCACGTAGAGATATATGTTTCCCAGATGCTGTGAAAACTCATGACTATGCAGAGCACCTTTGCTTGCTGAAGAAAGAGAGAAACCCAGCACCATATGATTTTGATTTGTAGTTAACTCACCTATGTATTTCTCTATCTATACTATGTATTATGTATAATGATGTTAGCATAAAAAAAACCATATGTCAACTTTCATCGTCTTTCCTTGCATCTATATTTTAGTCGCACCTAATTATATACTACCTATTTTACATTTTAATGCTACATTTAGATAGCGAAAGGCTGCTCAAATCTGGTTCAAAAATGACCAACCCAATAAGTATAACTCATACTGAAGTAAAACAATTATTCATGACCCAACACGGATGGCCACTCATGCGCAGCGCAAGCGCGCGGGGGGCAACCTAGTTACCATTATAGTCTGCAAAGAAAAAATATTTAATGTTAGTTGTCTTAAAGTTAGATGTATATGTTGTTTGTAATTAAAAGTTATATATATATATATATATTGATAATCATAAATACTGTAAATCTTACTTTATATCTTGATCAATGTTGTCCAGAGACTTTCTTTCGATATTCTTGAGCATAGAAACAAAATCCTTCATATCGATTTTATCTTCAGATAATTCAGCTAAACAATCCAAAGCTAACTTCAAGTAATTAAGGTAATCTATTCATATCGATTTCTGTGGGTTTCTTTCTTGTGAAAACTTCCATCAAGAAAATTCCATAGCTATAAACATCACTTTTTATGGAAATAATTTTAATTGATCCATATTCTTATTCTGCATTTTAAACGGGTTTAATAGACATTTTGCCCCTAAAACTTGTAAGAAAAGAACCAATTAGTCCTTGAGCATTGAAAATTACAAATTGCACGCCAGAACTTGTAAAAAAGACAAATTAACCCTTTTAGATGTTAATTAGTCATTTTGGATGGAAATTGGTATGATTAGGATAAATTTTGTCCAATTTTTGCCAATTGTTAACAAAATTTAACCTATTTTCATTTAAAAGAGCTAATTTGTCCTTTTTTTACAGGCATTGGACTTAATTGGGACGTGGCCAGAATATGAGTTTGACTTAATTCTAGGTGTATGAGCTTTAAAGCATTATTGCAGATTGTGTTTGGAATGTTTCCACTGAGGTTATTCTCCGATAGATATAGAGTTGCTAAAGAATTTAGACCTCATGAACGGCAGCTTCCTTAAGAAAGAATGAAGCAGAGAGGGCTAATCATTTAATTGAACAACCATTAATTTGTGCAAGATTTTTAAAAGCGAATATAGTGTTCGTGAAATACTTACATTTAGAGTTGTTAAAAGACGACTCGAACCTGATTAGCCACCCAATCCGATTTGACAATGAAAAGTCAACGACCTAAATCCGTCCAATCGGAAATTTGGCTAACCCAAGACCAAGATGACCCGAAACCTGAATGAACCAAGACTCGAATGACCCGGAAAATTAACTCGAATGACCCAAGAATTTATAAATTTACCTATTAATATTGTAAATTATCATTTATTATTTATATAAAATCTATACTGTAATAATTCAATGATCTTTCAATTTAATTTTCTGTTATTATTGATTTCTACTGACATGTTGTTTGCTTGTGCAAATAAGTTCCTATTTTGGTGACTAAGTTACAATTATATGCAATTAAGGGTCTCTCAATTTTAGTCTTTTGATTTGGGTCTATAAGTTTTGATTTTGTTCAAATTGGGTTAAAATTTGAATGATTTTAGCATTAATGTAGGATTTAATTTTAATTAATTTAGATAACTTAAAAATTTCATTCGCATATCATATTATTTTCTTGTTATATGAAATTAATAATATCTATCTGCCGGTACCGTATTAATAATCTAAAGTAACTATTAACTAGAAACTAATAATCAATAATTATTTATAAGAAAATTCAAATAAAATATCAAATAGATTTAAGTATTAAATACAAAAAAAAATTCAAGGCCAACCCAATTGACCCAGCTCTTAGACCCTAAAATTCCGAAACCCAGATAACCCGAAACCCAAATGACCCAAAGCCTAAATTCGAACCCAATTGACCCGAGACCGATTGAGCAGAACCCAAATGACCCGAAACCCGATTAACCTGAAAAAATTGAATGACCCATTTAACTCGAATCCAAATTACCCGTACCCGAAACCCACCCATCTCATCAGTTGACCGCTCTACTTATATTGATATATCTTTGTAAAACCAACGGTAGTTTTACACCTAATTTCTATTTTC
>AWUE01019503.1:0-40304 GCA_001974825.2 Corchorus olitorius
AACTAATTATTTAAAATGCTACTAAGCCTTTCGCATACAATGGCACATAGGTGCATGATTGGAGCTGTCAAAATTTGACCCGAACTCGATAACCCATCGGAAACCAAAACCCATCCAACCTGATTTGACCAGAAAAAGGACATGACCCGAACCCGCCTGACCCAAGACCCGAATGACCTGTAATTAAGATGACCTGAAACCCGAATAACCTGAGAATATTATAAACTAAATTTTTTTATTTAATAAAATCTACATTGTTACAATATTACATTTTTTAAATTATTATTTATTTAATAAAATTTATATTATTGTTATAATTTTACCTATTATAAATTATTACGAAATTTACTAAACTTCATCATATAAACAATAATTATATGAATATTTATTAAAATTAAATCAATTATATGAATAATTTATAATAAATTTATAATAATAAATTTATTTTTTTACATAATGAATAAATATTAATGTTTAATTACTAATTTCTTGACAATTTTATCTATTGTGTACTAGCTACCGTACTAATAATCTAATTGGTAAGGATTATAATTATATTTTCATTTTTAATGGGTATTTAATATATTAATTAATTTATTATTTTAATTGAAGTAATAAAAAACATAAAGTTAGATATTATATAAACACTATTTATTTGAATAACTATATGATGCACCGACGGTACAGGTTTTAAACTCCACAAATGGGTTAAAAAGTTGACACATACCATATTTCATAATTAATTATGTATTTAATATTTAAAATTATTCCCTAAGGGACGCATGTTAACCTTTTAACCTCGCATGTGTAATATACTAATCTCCGCTAGGGTAATGAATTGTATAATTTTCCCACTTATTTGTAAAATAAATCGAATAATAAAGGTATTAAATAAATTAAACTATTAAACATTACAATTTTCAAGGCAGGTCCAATTGACCAGAGTTCTAGATCCGAAAACCCGAAACCCGAGTGACCCGAGGCATAAACCTGAACCCGCTTGACTTGAGACCCGAATGACTCGAACCCGGAACCCACCCGATTGACACCTTTATGCATGATCCATTGATCCTTGAAATCTTATGGCCACTACTATACATGTATATTGCATGTGAGTTTTGTTTGTTTGTTACCTTTAGTGGTTGCCATCAGACATTTAGTGGTAGAGTGCTAGATTTTTAGTTTCAATGACTATGCTTCGATCCATAGGCCAAAAGTACAAAAAAAATATATAAGGTAGAATTTTATATTTCTGATTTCTCATTGAATGTTTGAACGTACATATGAAATTTCTTGTTATTGTGTTTCCTAAAAATTCAATTATTTAATTTATTATCATTTGTTATTTTTTTTGGCCGAATTATCATTTGTTAAAGACAAGGTTTGAAACACGTAATCAACGCTTTCATTATTTGCGCCTTCTCCTTTTGAGATTGTTGTAGAGTTGATGCAAATAGTTTTAGTGGATATGACAAGCCTTTGGTTTTTTGCACCCAACAATAGTGATGAGAAACCCAATTGGACAAAAGGAAATTTTGATTGTGAGATCTTCTGTTACAGTTTTGTTTCTAAGAATGAGAGTTGCAGTTTTTGTAACACAGCGACCAAATCAAACAAATTTGGTATAGCTTTGTAATTGTTAGAGGAGTTAAATTGAATGAGCTACAATTTAGATGATGTGCATATTATTGAGAAAATAAGAAAATTGGAAAATTATGAATCAAGTGGATTTAATTATGTTTGTTAAAGGATAAAGGAAAATAAAGGACTAAATTGAAAGGTGATAAAAGGTTAAGGGCTATGTTGGCAAATATACCTATAGCACAAAAAAAAATAGAAAAAGAAAAAGAAAAGAAGCAATTAAAAGTGGGCTGGCACCCACAACCCGTCACCCCATTTTCTCTCCTTCATTCCTTTTGTTTCCCTTTTCTCTCTAAATCCTCCATAGCTTTACTCATTGAAGCTTTCTCTCTCCAAATATTGTCCATCCTCCTCACTTTGAAATCAACATGCAAATTGGAATTTAGACAACCCATACTCTTTTCTGTGTGTTCTCCAAGGTAATTTGCATAAAGGGCTTGGCATTCTTAAGAAAATCTTTGAGAAAGTGTCGCAACGTGCGGGTCCAGGGGATCCGAACCCTGTCGTTTAACGACTTTACAGATGGGGAAACTACTGTTTCTAACTATGGAGTCGCCACTAATCTTTTTTTTAACCTAGGTGCGATTAGCCACCTATTAGATTATTAAGTCTAGTATTAACCTAAGCTTGGCAAAAGGTAAACAAAAACTAATAAACGGTCTTCTAACCAGTGTCTAAGGTTCGGGAGTCGGGTACGCATGGGGAAGGGTTAGCACCCCTACGACGCCCGTCAAAATGACGGCACTGACTAATCTAAGATTAACTAGAGGTTTCTATTGGTTGATTGTTTCTATTTTTTATATTTTGCATGCCATTAAATTCTTTTATTGTCTTTTAACTGAATTAACCCATCGATTTTCTATTAATTACTAAATACCCTATCTTTTTACCAATTTTACTCCTTTTTTAACTTTAATTATCAATTACCAATTTTACTTTACCCCTTTTCTTTCACACTCTCTACTCTTTTTTACTTTAATTACCAAATGCCCTTTTTACTTTTTTTCTTCAATTACCAAATACCAGTCTTACCTTTACTTCAATTACCGAATGACACTTAATTTTAGTTACCAAATTTCATTTTACCATTTTACTCTTTTTACTATATTTGCCAAATACCAATTTACCCCTTTTTTATTTTAATTACCAAATACCATTTAGTTTTAGTTACCGAATTTCATTTTGCTATTTTACTTTTTTCTTTACCAAATTTCACTTTTCTCTTTTTACCATATTACTCTTTTTGTTTTAATTACCAAATTTCATTTTTTTTTCTCTTTTTACTTTGATTAGCAAATATCAATTTACTCTTTTTCCTTTAATATTTAACTTTAGTTACCAAGTTTCATTTTGCCATTTACTTTTTCTTTTACCAAATTTCACTTTTCTCTTTTTACCATATTACTCTTTTTGTTTTAATTACCAAATTTCATTTTTTTCTCTTTTTACTTTGATTACCAAATATTAATTTACTCTCTTTCCTTTAATTACCAAATACCATTTAATTTTAGTTACAAAATTTCATTTTTCTCTTTACTCAAATTACCAGATTCCATTTTACTTTTTTTTTATTTTAATTACCAAATCCCATTTTTACTCTTTTTAAATACTTTAATTATCAAGTTCCATTTTACTCTTTTTTTTTACTTTAATTACCAAGTTTCATTTTTAATCTTTTTAAATACTTTAATTATCAATTTCCATTTTACTCCTTTTACGTTAATTTCCAAATTCCATATTACTCTTTTACTTTAATTACCAAATTTCATTTTTTCCCAAATACCATTTAACCTTGGTTACCAAATTTCATTTTTACTTCACCCTCTTTTTTTTTTTTTACTCTTTTCTCTTTGAATTGAATTACTATTTAGCCTTTTCTTTTAATCTTTCTATTTTTAACCTAACACCACTTTCCTTTTTCTTCATTCCTTTTCCTTTGATTATTTCCTTTATGATTCTTCACTCTAGTTTCTTAAATGCATGGATGCATATGATGCATGCTTTTCCGGTTAAATGCAGTTTTTACCGAATATTTATACGAGGAATACCATTTAGGCACCCGCAACTCATACTGGCTAAGACCCCCATCCGGAAATTCCAAACCTAGAAGGATGAATTGAGACCGACAAAGATTGTATGAGTCCCAATTATCGTTCCATCATCGGATCATATTTATTAATCTCGAATGACATAGCATAATAATTATATAATGAAGCATAAATTTAAACGTGGATGCATATGAAACCTACTTAATCCCTAAATTCAAAATTAATTAAATCTACATTGAATTAAAACAAATAGGCCTTTAAACCCACATAACCAAACTACAAAGCCCACATATAGTGTAAAGAAAATAACTTATCAACATTCATGGCCAAAACCCAAAGGAAATTAATAATAAAGCACAAAACAAATCCAAGGCCCAAATCATGTACACATATATGAAAAGAAATTCCAAATAATACATACTAACGAAACCTATGAAAAATGCCCAATAAAGCAAACCCAAGTCAATAACAAATTAACAAAGCCCAAATAAAGGGCAAAACCCAAACAGAAAAACCAACCTAAACCCCAAATAATATATCAAGCCCAAAGATGGGCCGCAGCAAAGGCCCCACGAAATTGAGGACCCACATCAACAAGTTTAAAAGGCCCAACAGAAAAATCTATATCTAAAACCAATTTTAGAGGTCCAAATTGGATTCTATCATATTCCAAACTTAATCATTATAATTAAAAAAGAATTATTGACCTTAATAATAAACTAGAAGACCCAAGTGAATATGCCTAACTCTGAAATCAAATTCAAAAGGCTAATCCCTAAACATTCTATATTGCTAATACTGAATTAGTTTGCTTAATTTATGTATAAACTATCCATTAAGGGTCACATCTTTCTACTAACTAAACATGGCCAAGTTGACTTAGACAAAACGGAAAGGACACCTAATTTTAATTCATATAAGTGGTTATTCACTATTATTACTAAATTAAAGGCTATTTCCTATTAAACTACTAATCAATTTTATTCAAGGCCTATACTCAATTCCCACATCTAATCTAATTATATAAGCCTAAATTCACCCTATTTGTAAGGTAAACCGAATTTAGTAGCTAAAAGCTACATTTCTCACACTATCAGACCTATTTAGGAAGCTAAATTACTATTGGGGCTAATCCCATTTAAAATTAATCCATGATTGCCAAAAATTAAATATAGTTAACTTAAACCAAGGACTAAATTGCATGAACCAGTAAATTAAAACACTCAATAATACAAGAACCACACAAAATATCCTGCCTATAAATACCAACTTAACCATTATTTGAAGAAAAGGCTAAGGCATATACCTAGCCGTTCCTCCTCCTTAAGCCGCCTGAGATTGTCCCTCCGCCGTGAACCACCGTAAACTTCGTCGCCGGAGCCTCCGTTCGCACCGATAAGTAGCGGATCAACTCGCTTCCTTCATCCAAGCCCGGATCTGGCACCAGATTTGTCAAAAACCCTTCCCAATCTCTTCGACAGCCTTACCTGAACCCAACTTTTAATGTCAAGATCTCACGATCAAGCCATTCGATCGCCCTTGTTCTCAAGTAAGTGGTTTTCTTTCTATTTCTTTCACTTTTCAGCCAAGTGGTCTTGTAAACTAGTGTTTGGATCTGACCCTAACCTGAATCCGAAGGAAACTGACTTTTGTTTTTGTGTTTTTTGTTTGAAGGAAAACTATGAAGCTTGGTGTGGAGAGTCTAGGCGATGGAAAGGTAAAATAGATAGGTAAAAGAGCCCCTTTTTTTTTTGGAATTTTTTTGTTACTGCTAAAAGGAAAAAGGCTAGAATAAAAGTGAATAAGCTTGATAAATTACTGTATTTTTTGCTGATGAAAAGAAAACAGAAGAACTTTTTTGTTTGTGTTTCTGGGAAAAGAAAAAAAGCTAGGGTTTTTCTTAGGTTTTTTGTGTCTTCTCACTCTTGGAATTTTGGTTGTTAAATGGAAAAGGGAAAGGGAAGCTAGGGCTTTTTCTCTGGGGTTTTTTTGGGATCTGTGTCTTGGAGAGTCTCTGAGATTTTTGTCATTGTTTATATACTAACCATTTCCTCTATTCTGATGGTTGGGATTAGCCTCCTGCAGTTGATCCAATGGTCATAGTTTAATATCTTTAGCATCCTCTTGTTTGCTTACTGGTTGCTGATGTGGCATCTTGTGGAGTTATCCTCTATGTTCATTGTTGTCCTTTGGTTTTTCTGTGTTCCTTTGATGCTTGCTTATTGCTTTATTGGCCTAAGTCTGCCATGTGTACTAACTTTGAATCCATGTGATCCTTCCCCCTAATGACATATGTTCCTTTGACTTGCTCTGTACCTTAATCCTATGGCTGTTGATGCATTTATGATTTCTGCTATATTACTTTCACATGCATCTGATGATTCTGTAAATGCTGTTGTGGCAACTGACATGGCTTTGCGCCTTGTCCTTTTATGCCAAGATGGCCAAAGCTGGTTGGTTTCTGAATCTGCCACAGTGACCTGGCCTTTTACTTCCACCTGATTTGTTAATCACTTGTGTCTACTTGTGGGAGGCTTGTGTCTAGCACACTTGAGTGTTGTAATTATTCGCTGCTATATTGCCCCATAGCACTCATGTGTGCTCATCCTGTGCATTCCCTGATCTTGTCCTTCCTGGACTTTGTATTCTAATTTAATGGTGGCTGTTTGAGACTGCATTTAGCCCATGTACCACTATACTGTAGCAGATTATTCTTGGAGACCAATCTCTGTTTTGGTGAACTTGGTCGGCAAGTCTCCCCTAATGGTCTGCTAATCTCTCCTTTGTTTTGTTTTGTTTTTTTTTTGTGTGCTTAATTGTGGCAAACCTCTACTGCTTTGTCCCCCTATACTGCTGATGTGGCGAGGAGGACCATCCAAGCTTGGTCCCCCAAGCCCAAAAAAGATAAGTACTTCCCTTAAATGCATTTAATAACACATTAACTCTAATTTTAGCTTTAATGGTGAGTAATTTTTGCTTTGAATCTCTGTTTTACAGGTTATTATGAAGCTTACTGGTGGAGGCAGCAGATCAAGTGTCTTAATTAATCTTTGAGTGTCTATGTACCTGAATGTATATGTATTTTTTTTGGCCAGAACCTTAATGTATCAGCTTATTAGATGAAACTGTCCTTTTATTTATCCCCTTTTTTTTTGCACAATTTTAGTAAACATTGACAAATGGGTAGTTGGTGAAAGAATAGAAACTAAGTTGGCCCGTAAAGAAATAAACTAAAGGAGAAGTAAGTGGGCCATTCACGGCCCAACTGAAGAAGCAATTTATCAAGGCCTATTTAGGAGATGCCTAAGGCTCAAATGAACCTGACCCAAGAAAAAAAAGGCTTGGACCGATCTAATACAATAAATGAATTAAGACTTTGGGAATGGGCTTTAAAAAAGAAAAATCTCAAGTACCTAAGCCTGAAAGGAACCTGTCCCTTGAAAAAAAAATGGATTAAGACTTTGGGAATGGGCTTTAAAAGAAATAGGCTTTTAAAATTAGAAGACAATGATGTATTAAGGTTTTCTCAAAGGTTTGGGCCTTGATTATTTTTAAGGGGAGGCTTCACTAATCCAAACAAAACCTAAAATAATGTAGAACTTAAAAGTAATGTGTCTACAGAAAGGAACTACAAAAAAAATGAGGATGAAATGGTGGAGAAACTCAAGTGGAGCTTGTAGTTTTGGAGTGAGAAACATCAAGCAATAAAGATTGGGTAAGGAGAACTTCTCATGGCTGTTATGTTATGCTATTTTAAGTTAATTGTCATTTGAGAACTAGTTGGTTAGGCAATAGATGAGTTTTGTAAAGTTGAGTTGCAATGAAATGACATGGTATTGAAATGTGTTAGCTCAATTTGGTTGGTTCTAACATTGTAACTTGTAAGTTGGGATAATACATGTGTTCTGTTTTTAAAACTTGAATTTGATGTTGAGAGATTGTGTTTACAACTTGAGAGGATGGAAGTAAGTCTTTTTGGCTTGATCTAGTGTTAGGAAATATGGATTGATAACTTACAATAAGTTTAGAGCTTAAACCTTTAAGCTAGAAAATTCTGAGGGTTTGAGGATACTCTGCAAGTTCTATTTTCTTAATTTTTGAGGTAGTAAATGATATTGAAAAATAATGAAACTTGACAGTGTTATAGAAAATTAAATTTGGAACAAACTTTGTGAAATGCTGTTTTTGCTAATTTTGCATGGATTGGGAGTTATGAGATTTTGAAGTGAATGTCATTAAATTGAGGTCCAAAACTGGAAAACTAACTTTGAGGTTAAATTTGAAAAGATTATAGTTTGAATTTTATGTGGGTTCTTTGGAATCACTTTTAACTTAATGAAGTAGCATTCATATGGTTTTGGTTTCGCCTGATTTGGTTGAATATGGATTAAGTTATGCTCATTTTTTCTCTGCGTCGCAAATCTGGAAATGCTAGATATATGTTGTATTAGTTCATTTTAACAGCATATTCCGAGGGGCATAACTTAGTGATGAACAAAATCTGAAAGTGCACAGAGTCAATTGAGATAATAAACCTAGAATATTCTAGGTGTCGAACCCACAAAGAACAATCAATTCCTATTATAATTAATTCTATCAAAGAAGGAAATTAAGAGAAATTATCAAAACAATTAAAAACTAAGAGCGATTGAATTATAAAAACATAAAATTAAATAAGATGTGAAGACAATAATTGGAAAGCTTAGGCTTCAGGTTTCACCTAATTGGGAAATTACTACCTAACATATGAATTAAAGTGATGCTAAATTAGAATAGAATTACACCTAATTACCTATGTGCTCCGTCAAGTCTACACAAGAATACCTAACTTATTAGATTCACTATTCGTCGATGTCAACCTAATAAATTAGATTCATCAAGAATAAGTAATTATTCACCTATCAAATTAGCCTAAGATTCATGTCTGATCCAGTCTAATTTGTTTATTTTCCTAGTGCATAGATTATGCTTCTCCTGTCAGTACATCACACAATCTCTAAAGCAATCTATATGTTGATCAGGCATATAAATCTCATGAAGAACAAGGAAAATAAATCTAACTTGAAAGAAAAACAATTTAATTCATAAATCAAGCAATAATTCCCAATTGGCTACACCTTAAACCCTAATTAAGAAATTAGTTACTCATCATCATGAATAAAAACACAAGAATAATTTTATTGAAGAACAGAAACATAAGAGAAAGAGAGAAAAGAAATCTTAGTCTCAATCTCCAAGGAAATATTCTCTCCAACAAGGAAAAATAGTTGTGATGAGCCAAGAGTACTAATAATAATCCTGAAAGTTTGTATTTATTGGGATAGAAAAAGTCCTAAACTAGTTTGGACTAATCAGGGGCAAAATTGGAAAATAGGGAAAAATAACAGGAATTCCGTCAGGCACAACCGGTGGCCCGGTTGGGGGTCAATTAGGCTCCCGGTTAGGACAGTGAGTTATCGAAATTTGGAGGTTTCAACCGGGCCCCCATGTTGAGGGGTAATCGGGCTCCCAGTTGGACTCCATCAGGATTTCGCTAAGTCTTCAACTTCCTTCATCGTTTTCACTCTCTTGAAGTCCAAATTAGCTTCTAAGTCCTAAATGGAAGTTTTAGAGCCTTGAATCCTCTTTCCACGGGCACTTGAATCGCCTCAAACGGATCTCCGGATTGAAAGTTATGATTTTCTCCCTAAAATCACTCAAAACTAAACTACAAGCTCAAAAACACAAAATGTGAGAATATATCATAAAAAGAAATAGAAAGTGCAATAATAATGCTCAAGATATTCTAAATAGTGTAAATTATTGCACTTAGCACGTGACGCAAGCCTTTAAATCTTTAATCGAAGACATTAAAGGAGGAGTTATAGTCTCTTGAGGGTTTACTTAACTAGAACGACACCCACAAACATTGCTACATATGAAAGTTAGTTCCAAAAACAATTTAAGAACAATTTTCAAAAATTCTTTTTTTTAGTAGGCCTCAAACTTCAAAGTGTTGGATACTTCTCAAAACAAGTCATTATCTAACAAAGTAAAGCACAAATGGTTAGTTTATCATCCAAATCAATTGCCTCAAAAGAGCAATAAGAAAACTATTTTAAAGAGCTACTTACCATAGGCTTGTATCTTATCTACATCTCCACTACAACTATATCAAACCACAAACCAAATATATATGCATGTTTATGAGTCGAAAGGTCTTTATAAGGATTGTAATGGGGCCAAGGGACAGTGAGTTAAGAAAGAAAGGATAAAGTAAATCAAAGTATTCAAGAATTTAGTAGAGCATAACTATTCATCATAACTCCACTAATTCTACAAAATTTCCTATCTTCCATAAACAAAGTGCCAATTTCTTTTAAAGTGTTCCATTTTTCACTCTTTTTTTTTATTCATTTTTCAGAGGGGCAATGTCTTAGACATCTCTTCTCCCCTTTTATTTGGAAACAACTCACTTTCAACAATTATTTTAGGCACTTCACTTTTCACATTCCACTATTTTCCCCCACACTTATTTTGATCTCAATCTTTCTTCATCAACAATAAAAAGATCATTAAGCACAAATAATCAAAATCAACAATAAGGCTCAAGAATTTTAGCCTTCCACCATCCATTAGAACTAAAAATCAACAAGTTATGCTCTTACTAATTCATGAATGAGGGTAAAACTTGATTTTCGGGCTCAAGGTTCTTTGGGATAATGTGGTTAATCAAAGAAAAAGGCTAAATATATTAATAAGGCAACAAAGGGTTACTAGTGACAATATAAAAAGGGTAGGCATCCTAAGGCTCTAACGGTCCAAACAAACGCCTTAGTCATCCCCATACACAATACATATACATTCCAAACTAATCATACCACATTCCAATTAGTCTCGAAGAGATTCGACACAAGTTCTAGAAGTAGCAAAAACCAATTTTTGTACCCAATTGACAAGCATCATCTTCATTTGACAAACTTTGGCAACCATTTGTAAAAGTAGTTGAAATAATGACACTATTGATGATATCCAACTCTAGAATTTTTAAGCCAAAAACCAAAACAATTTTGAAAAATTTTGAATATGAACTCCTAACATATGCCTTAATGCAAAATGCAATGCATGCAACAATTAAAAAAAGTTGGATGAACAAAATTAAACAAAACAATTAAATATGCTAATGCAAAATAAAAATGCTAATTAGGATGACAAGAACTAATTTAACAAGAATTAAAATTCAATTTGTCTCCCCTCCACACTTAAAACAACATTGTCCTCAATGGTGTAGCACAATAGAAGAAATTTAAAAGAAAAAGAAACGAAAACTCCCTCATAATTTTGAAATTAGAAGAACGGTTGAGCTCGCTTCGGATTTAAGTGTGCTGAACATACATCAAAGAGAACTTAAAAGACAAAAGCATTATCTAAATGGAAGTAATTAGTACAGTCATCCAAATAGCAAGAAAAAGAAAAAGAAAGTCTAGAAATTATGCAAACGAAATAAATCCTAACATGAGATGTCATGCGTCCTACAAATGCAACCTAACTTAATTGGTGCCCAAATCACTGCTGTGGAGGTGGAGGAAATCTATCAAGGGCAGTCTGAAGCATGGTCATCATGGATTGAAGTGTAGTTGCCATCTGTGCAGACTGAGCTTCCAGAACATTAATGCGCTCATCAAAATGATCAACAAACTCATGCCAATTCTTGGGTCGAACTCGCCTTGTCGAAGTAGAAGTAGAAGCACCGGCTGCCCTGTCCAACTCAGCTTGGACCTCATCAATGGCTTCAGTACCATTGGTATTAGCAATATCCATATCTGCTACATGTGCCTCTAAAAGTTGATTAACCCACCAATCACCTTGCTTCCTATATCGGAAATCTGTCATTGTGTGTGCATTCAATATATCACTCTTAGTAGTAGAGATTTCTCTCGCTCCAGTCACATCAACACCCTCTCTTTCTAAAAGACGACTAATAATCAAGGGAAAAACAATGGCCTTGTCTTCGTTGTTACTAGTTATGACATCTCACATAGCGCCAATGATAAAAGGGGAAAGGGGAATACCTTCAAGAGCATCAAGACCAAAGAACATCTTTTCCATGACAAAAATGTCTAGAGTGCGCAATTCATTACGGCTGCTAGCTTTCGATTCCATATTGAAGTGAAGCATATAAGCAACAAGGCGTGGTGGGATATCCAAAAGCTTGGTCTTGTAAGTCAATTTCTCATCTATCTTAACACCAAACCTTTTTGCAGCCACATCTTTGTCCCAAGTATCATCCCCTTTCAATTGGGATAGGGAAAACTCAACTGGTTCACCTTTTGGAGTCAAGTTCAACAACCTATCAATCTTGGCAATGGCAATCTCCACATTCTTTCCATTGACAACTGAGCGAATAGGCAAACCTTTCTCATCCGACTGGTTCTTCACATTGGCATAAAACTCCAAAACCAATTCATTGTAATATTTGCCTTTAACTTGAAGCACATTCTCCTATCCGAGATTTGCAAAATATTTGCTAACTCCATAATGAGCATCAATATTTGGATCAATTGTTTTCTCCACAACAAAAGTGTTGTTAATATGGTCATCATACCACTTTTTAGCAAATGCAGAGATAAATCTTGGATTGTTATTGCTAGGTGGTGGAGTAGGCATAGGTGGAGGGAGTAATGGTGTTTGAGAAGAGGTAGCAGCCTTCTTTTTACCTTTTTTCCTTCTTAGAAGGAGCTGCTTTCCTTTTAGAAGCTAACTTTCTAGGTGTAGGACGCATTGTTCACAAGTAATTGCAGAAAATTCGAAGCCAATGATACAACCTGTAGGCAAATACCAGAGATTCAATCGCAAGGTTCCCAAATTCAATAACAGTTAAAATACCAAGAAAAATAATGTGCCAATATCGAAATTCCCAAATCACAAACTACCACTAATTAACCAGAATCAGTCCAACAATTCTTTGCACATGGAATTTCCTAAAATAAACCCAAGATGCTCCTATTCAACAATGTAATCAAGCACAAAGATTCCAAGTTCAACATCAGACACGACTTAAGACAATTCCAGACTTGTTGGGTTCAATTCAATTTCCAAAAAGAAAACCAAAATCAACTTCTCCTTCAATTCAGGTAGTTAATATGTGTGTTGAACAACCAGTAGCACCATTAAACAACCATATTCCTTAACAATTCCAAACCAACTACACCAGAATCGATCTCCACAATTTCTTGAATTTCAACATCCTGATAATAAGCCAAATATATATTCCCAAAATCTGATAGCACTTAGACTTACTTGGATTGGAATTGAATTCAAGATTCTCTGCTAATACCGTCGACTCCATGTTGAATTCAAGTTGAAAGTTGTTTTTTGTGTGTCAGTTTTGGGTTTGAGAGATAAAGAAAAATTCTGAATTTATAAGGTAATGGGTCGGTTTATGATGGATGTCTTTTGGGTTTGGATGAGAGATGGGTCGGGTTCAGGTCACCTTGTTGGTTGCTTGGAATCCGGTGGTGAGCAAAGCCGCAAATACCCAACAAAAATCAACCAATAATCCGCTGATTTGAGAGTTTCCCTTTAAGTGAGACTGAAATCTGAGTCGGGTACAGTGGGGGGTTTGGTGGTTGAGGATGTCGAAGCAAGGCTGGTGAAGCTTGAAATTATAGCTGTCCAATCTCGACTCGAAGAAGCAAGAAGCGGCACTGAGTTGGTGCGGCGTTGAGGTGAAGTCAAAGCAGAGGTCGGTTTAAAACTGCAGCTTTTGAGTTGATGAAACAGGCGCCGAGATGGAGGGTATAGCGGTGCCCAAACCGTAACTACTTATCCGTGATTTTGAGAAGAAAAAAGCGGCGCCGGATTGGGAAGCATTGGGAGCCTACTTATAACAGAGGCTTTTGCCGTTTTTTTTTTTAAACAGACAAGTCGGGGACCGATTGAGGGTATACTGGGCGCTGACTCAGGACAGAGTGGAAGGGGAAATTTGCGGAAGTCAAGGTCGGCGCCGAGTTGAGGGAGTATCGGGGGCCGACCTAGGACAGAAGGGAGTTACGATTTTATGAGGAAGAAGCTGGCGCCGGGTAGGGGTGAACCGGAGGCCGAGCCAGGACAGTAGGTCCGGTTTGTTGATCAAAATCAAATGGGAGCCGGGACAAGGATAAATTGGGGGCCGGATGAGACGCTGAAACCCATTAAGCCTTTTTTTGTTCAATTTCTTCAATAACAGCCCATATTAACCCAAATCTGTCTTCAAAATATGAAGTAACTTGAGCACCAAATTATGCAAGGCAAGTGAAATTATCAATGCATAAAGGTAATTATTAAAGTATAAACTAAGTGAAATAAAATTATGAATGAGGAGATAGCTAAACTGATGCAAATGGACTAATGCAACTAAGTACAACTTCCACACTCAAGCAATCAAAGAAGAGAAATTCTAAGAAATTTAAGCACAAATAAAAGTTGAAAAACTCCCTTTTAATGCTTCCAGAATCGAAGATTTCAACTTAATAATTTTCCTACAAAAGAAAATAAAATTGTTAGTGAAAATAAATAAAAAAATATAAAATATAAAATAAAATTTAATAAGTTAGAAATTGGGTTGCCTCCCAACAAGCGCTTTTGTTTAACGTCGATGGCTCGACGGAGCTTTGAGGTATTTATTCAGAGAAGGAGATTTTCTGAACATGTTGCACATATTCTCCTTCAAAATAATGCTTAAATCTTTGGCCATTGACCACAAAAGGTCTCTTTTCATCACCTTCGATCTCAATTGCACCTTAGGGATGGACTTTGGTCACAACAAAGGGTCCAGACCATCGCGACTTCAATTTACCTGGAAACAATTTAAAACGTGAGTTAAATAAAAGAACTTTTTGACCCACTTTAAATTCTCTCGATAGGATATTCTTGTCATGCCAAGCCTTGGTCCTTTCCTTGTAAATTCGAGCATTCGCATAAGAATCTCTTCGAAGTTCTTCAAGCTCATTTAGTTGCAACAACCGCTTCTCCCCAGCTGATTTGAGATCATAATTCAATGCTTTCACCGCCCAATAGGCCTTGTCCTCAATTTCAACTGGTAAATGGCAAGACTTACCATACACAAGTCGATAAGGTGACATGCCCAAAGGAGTCTTAAATGCAGTCCTATAAGCCCACAAAGCATCATCAAGTTTCATTGACCAATCCTTTCTAGTGTGACTAACTGTTTTCTCCAAGATAGCCTTGATGTCCCAGTTAGATACCTCTACTTGCCCGCTCGTTTGAGGGTGATAAGTGGTTCCAGATTTGAAAGTGCACCCATACTTACGCATTAATGCCCTGAACTGATCATTCTGAAAGTGAGTACCATTGTCACTAATGATAGCACGAGGAACTCCAAATCTAGAAAAGATATTTTTCCTAACAAACTTAACCACACTAGATCCTGAATTGTCAGGCAATGCTATAGCTTCCACCCATTTAGAGACATAATCAACAGCAACAAGAATGTACTTATTCTTACCAGATAGAGTGAAAGGTCCCATAAAGTCAAGTCCCCAAACATCAAAAATTTCAACTTCTAGAATACCTGATTGAGGCATCTCATTCCTTCTACTTATGTTACCAGTTCTTTGACATCGGTCACATGACATTACGAAACTCATTGCATCCTTAAAGAGTGTAGGCCAAAAGAAACCACATTGAAGTACCTTAGCCGTTGTTTTAGATGCACCATGATATCCCCCACAAGGAAGTGAATGACAATGAGTGAGGATAGAGACCATTTCTTCCTCAGGAACACATCTTCGAATGACACCATCAGTACATCTATGGAATAAAAGTGGATCATCCCATATGTAATGCTTAACTTCCAAAAAGAACTTCCTTTTTTGATGATGGTTAATACCCAATGGCACTTCATTAGAGACCAAGAAGTTTACAATGTCGGCAAACCATGGGACATTAGAATCCTTTTCAGCCATGAAGTTGTCATCAAGAAAGCTATCATTTATTGGTACATCATCTGCCTTGTCTTCTTGTTCCAATCTTGAAAGATGGTCGGCTACCAAATTTTCTGACCCTTTCTTATCTCGGATTTCCAAGTCAAATTCCTGCAAGAGTAAAATCCATTAATTAATCTTGGCTTGGTGTCCTTTTTAATCAATAGATATTTCAAAGCAGAATGGTCAGTATAAACAACAACTTTGGAACCAACAAGATAAGATCTAAATTTCTCAAAAGCATAAACAACGACTAGCAATTCTTTCTCAGTGGTAGCATAATTAATCTGAGCATTATCTAAAACTTTGCTAGCATAATAAATAACATGTAATCTCTTATCCTGTTTTTGTCCCAAAACTGCTCCCACAGCATAGTCAATAGCATCACACATGACTTCAAATGGGATGCTCCAATCTGGTGCAACCATGATTGGAGCTGATGTAAGTTCCTTTTTCAACCTGTTGAAAGCACTCAAACAATTCTCATCAAAATTAAAAGGAACATCTTTTTGAAGTAAATCACATAAAGGCTTAGCTATTTTAGAGAAATCCTTAATGACACGCCTATAAAAGCCTGCATGCCCAAGGAAACTCCGAATAGCTTGAACTGAGGTTGGTGGTTGTAGTTTGTCAATGACTTCAATTTTGGCTTTCTCCACCTCAATTCCCTTTTGTGAAATTTTATGGCCAAGGACGATCCCTTCTTGTACCATAAAATGGCATTTTTCCCAATTAAAAACAAGGTTTGTCTCTTCACATCGCTTAAGTACCTGCTCCAAATTAGACAAACACTCATCAAAAGAAGGTCCAAAAACAGAAAAATCATCCATAAATACCTCAATTATCTTCTCCAACATGTCGGAGAAGATAGACATCATGCACCGTTGGAAAGTTGCAGGAGCGTTGCAAAGTCCAAAAAGCATCCTTTTTGTAAGCAAATGTGCCATAATGACAAGTGAAAGTGGTCTTCTCCTGATCTTCTGGAGCGATGTAAATCTGGTTATAACCTGAGTAACCATCTAAGAAACAATAGTAAGCATGCCCAACTAATCTTTCCAACATTTGATCAATAAAGGGTAAAGGAAAGTGATCCTTTCTAGTTGCCGCATTCAATTTGCGGTAATCAATGCACACTCTCCACCCAGTTTGCTTCCTAACAGGGATCAACTCCTTCTTTTCATTGTGCTCAACAGTAATACCTCCTTTCTTAGGAACAACTTGTACAGGACTTACCCAAGGACTATCAGAAATCACATAAATAATTCCTACATCAAGTAATTTAAGTACCTCATCTCGCACAACATCTTTCAAGTTTGGGTTGAGTCTCCTTTGATGCTCCACACTGGGTTTGTGATTCTCCTCCATGAGAATCTTCTGCATGCACACTGATGGATTAATGCCTTTAATGTCAGCAATGGTCCAGGCAATAGCCATCTTGTGCTCCCTCAAAACGCGTACAATCTTCTCTTCCTGCACACTAGATAAAGAAAATGAGATAATAACAGGATAAGTATTTGATTCACCCAAGAAAACATACCTCAAATGAGAAGGAAGTTGTTTCAATTCCGGCTTTGGTGGTACTTGGCAAGAAGGTAAAAATTTGGGTTTCCTTTTTCCAAATTCTTCAATAGCTAAGCATTTATTAAAAGAACCACTACCTTCTAACCTAGCAACATAATTATGCAAATTTTCAACAACTTCTTCATCACCTAAAGGCAAAGTTAAACAAGGAAAAAGAGAATCATGACTTATCATTTTAACAATATTCTCATTCACAGATTCATCTAGCACATCAAGTCTAAAACAAGAATCCTCAAAAGGAGGACTTTTCATGGCTTTGAAAATATTAAATTCTTCCTTATCCTCACCAATACTCAAGGTGAGTTTTCCAGCTGCAACATCAATCAAAGCATGGGCAGTAGCCATAAATGGTCTACCCAAAATCACAGGCACATCCACATCATATTCCATCTCCATGACCAAAATATCAACAGGAAATATCAACTTACCAACCTTTACCAACAAATCCTCTATAACACCTATAGGATATCTTACCGAACGATCGGCCAATTGTAAAACGATTGTTGTAGGTTTGAGGCCTTCCAATCCAAGTTTCCTGTAAAGAGACAAGGGCATCAAATTTATGCTAGCACCTAGATCAGCCAAACACTTGACTAGACTCATTTCACCAAAGTAGCAAGGTATAATAAAACTCCCTGGATCCTTTAATTTTGGAGGTAGTTTCCTCTGAAGGATGGCATTACACTCCTCAGTTAAAGGTACGATAGAATATTTCTCCAATTTCTCCTTGCTTGACACAATCTGTTTCAAGTATCTAGCATAACTAGGCATTTTGGCAAGTGCTTCAACAAAAGGTATGTTAATAGTAATCTTCTTAAACAAATCAAAAACCTTTTGTAATTATCTTCATCATGTCTCTTTCTCAACCTTTGAGGATATGGAATAGGTGGTACATAAGGCTTAACTGGAGATTGAGAAGTTGGCTTACTTACCTGAGATGTGCTTACCTCATCGGAATCACCATCAACATGTTCAGCCTCCTTTGGAGTGGACTTTACTGCTTTCTCTTTTGTGGCATCAGTCTCCACAAGTTTTGCACTGCTCAAAGTGATAACTTTGCAATTTTCTTTAGGATTCACCTTAGTATCACTAGGGAATTGACCATTATCTCTTTCATTCAATTGCTTAGCTATCTGACCTACTTGAACCTCAAGATTTCGAATTGCAGTTTATACTTGTTGCAGAGCATTTTGATTGGTTTGTGCAGTAGCGTCACTTCTCTGCATGAACTGCATGAACATCTCTTCTAATCGATCAAATTTTTGATTTGAAGGAGATGGTTGAGGTTGCGGTGGAGGCGGTGGTTGTTGTTGTTGAGGTTGTTGAAACTATTGTTTGGGTTGTTGATATCCATGTTGACCCACAGGCCTGCTAGAAGAAGCACCTTGACCCCCCCAAGAAGAATTAGGTTGTTTTGTGGCCTTCCAGTATTTGCAACATATTGGGCTTGTTCTACATGTTGACATTCAGAACTATCATGGGAATCTGAACACCAATCACAACTCACTTCAGAGTTAGGGGGGTTAGAGATAGCATTAATATTAGCTTTGCTCAACATAGTAACAATAGAATCAAGTTTAGCATTAAGCATAGTAACACTATCCACCGAATGCAAACCTTTTTTGGACCCATCCCTTTCCCCATAGAATTCTTCATTGTTGGATGCTATAGTTTCCATCAATTCCAATGCTTCAGCCACAAGTTTCTTCAATATAGCACCACCTGCTTCAGAGTTCAAATTGGATTGACATTGAGATAAAAGACTATTTTAAAAAGTTTGTACCAATAACCAATCTGGAACTCCATGGTGTGGACATTTTCGTTGCAAATCCTTAAATCTTTCCCAGGCATCATGAAGCGTTTCGTTGTCACATTGCTTGAAGCTAGTGATGTTAGTCCTCAGCTTGTTGCTTCTCTCAAGTGGGAAGTACTTTGTCAGAAAGGCTGTGGTAAGCTCATCCCAAGTTTTGAAGTGGCTTGGAGGAAAGGAATTCAACCAAGCTTTCGCTTTGTCCCTAAGAGAAAAAGGAAACAAACGTAAGCGAATTGCTTCATCAGTAACATTATGAATCTTTACCGTATCAGAAATTTCCTGGAAATTTGTTATATGCAGCAAAGGATCTTAAGTAGTTCTGCCATTAAAAGGAATCTGTTGAACCATTGTGATGAGGCCTGGTTTGATCTCAAAGTTTTGAGCCTGAATGGTGGGCCTGGCTATGCTAGTTTGAGCAGTGGTGATACTCGGAAGAGCATATTGTCCCACAGGTTTGGTATCAACAACTTGATCATCAGCCATGATTTCTTCTTGCTTTTGCTTTTCAAATTTTGTTTGAGCTCGATTAAATTTGCAAAGTTTCTCAATTTTAGGGTCGTATGGAACAAGAGTGGTAGATGAAGTGGTTGCCCTTGTCATACACTACCAAAAACTAAGGAAAAGAGAAGATCAAACGAAATAAAATAAAAGATAGAATAAATTAAAAATAGTAATTAAAGTGTTCCCCGGCAACGGCGCCAAAAACTTGATGACCGAATCTGCAAGTGCACAGAGTCAGTTGAAGTAATATACCTAGAATATTCCAGGTGTCGAACCCACAAAGAACAATTAATTCCTATTATAATTAATTCTATCAAAGAAGGAAATTAAGAGAAATTATCAAAACAATTAAAAACTAAGAGCAATTGAATTATAAAAACAAAGAATTAAGTAAGATGTGAAGACAATAATTGGAAAGCTTAGGGCTTCAAATTTCACCTAATTGGGAAAATTACTACCTAACATATGAATTAAATTGATGCTAAATTAGAATAGAATTACACCTAATTACCTATGTGCTCCGTCAAGTCTACACAGGAATACCTAACTAATTAGATTCACTATCCGTCGATGTCAACCTAATAAATTAGATTCATTAAGAACAAGTAATTATTCACTTATCAAATTATCCTAAGATTCATGTCTGATCCAGTCTAATTTGTCTATTTTCCTAGTGCATAGATTATGCTTCTCCTGTCAGTACATCACACAATCTCTAAAACAATCTATATGTTGATCAGGCATATAAATCTCATGAAGAACAAGGAAAATAAATCTAACTTGAAAGAAAAACAATTCAATTCATAAATCAAGCAATAATTCCCAATTGGCTACACCTTAAACCCTAATTAAGAAATTAGTTACTCATCATCATGAATAAAAACACAAGAATAATTTTATTGAAGAACAGAAACATAAGAGAAAGAGAGAAAAGAAATCTTAGTCTCAATCTCCAAGGAAATATTCTCTCCAACAAGGAAAAATAGTTGTGATGAGCCAAGAGTACTTATAATAATCCTGAAAGTTTGTATTTATAGGGATAGAAAAAGTCCTAAACTAGTTTGGACTAATCAGGGGCGAAATTGGAAAATATGGAAAAATAACAGGAATTCCGTCAGGCACAACCGGGGGCCCGGTTGGGGGTCAAGTGGGCTCCCGTTTAGGACAGTGAGTTATCGAAATTTGGAGGTTTCAACCGGGCCCCCAGTTGAGGGGTAATCGGGCTCCCAGTTGGACTCCATCAGGATTTCGCTAAGTCTTCAACTTCCTTCATCGTTTTCACTCTCTTGAAGTCCAAATTAGCTTCTGAGTCCTAAATGAAAGTTGTAGAGCCTTGAATCCTCTTTCCACGGGCACTTGAATCGCCTCAAACGGATCTCCGGATTGAAAGTTATGATTTTCTCCCTAAAATCACTCCAAACTAAACTACAAGCTCAAAAACACAAAATGTGAGAATATATCATAAAAAGCAATAGAAAGTGCAATAATAATGCTCAAGATATAATCTAAATGAGGTCTAAATAGTGTAAATTATTGCACTTATCACTTAGCCTTAATAAATCCAAATTAAGTCATTCTTGTGCCCAAATTGTAGGTTTTGAGTCCTCTACAACTTTGTAGATGACATCGAGTTGATATTTTAAGTCTAACATAGACAAAAATAATTGTTTCTATTGCTACACAGTTTTTCCCTTAAAACAGAACGCTTTTAGAATATTTTGGAATCAACCTGAAATTTGAATATGATGGGGGAGGAATTTGAGGATGGTTCCTTGGAATAAATTTTAGTATAATGAATTGCCTTTCAAATAAAAGTGGTTTCGTATAATTTGGTAAAGAATCGAGCAAGATGTGACTGTTTTTAAAAAGTATTGCCATGATAGATTTTTGTTGTAAGATAGAGTTTGTTTAAAACTTTAAAGTCTGTATTGTTCTAATGATCTTGTACTCCCTAACGATTAGCATTTGAATCGAAAAGGACATAAGTACGTCAATACGTCCACAAGGAAGTTAACGGGAGTATACGAACCTCCCGAACTGTGAGTGCTTTGTAGCTATCTTCATTTCATTAAGAAAAATGTTTTGAAAATGCTTCATGTGTTTATAAATATTGTTTCTAAGAGAATGGTTTCTATAAGGTTTTTCGTAATTGTTTTAAGTGCATGGTTAAATCTCATAATGGCCTGTTGCATTATTCGATCTATTTGATATTTGACACTGTTTTATGTCTTTGATATAATCTGGAAAATGTGGGCCAATGTTATTGTTATATGATTGTGTTTTGATATACTATGTGATGGATTACTGTCTGTCTTCGATAAGTAACGACTGTTGTGATGATTTTCTTTGGCACGAGCCTGGGGCTCTAAGTTTTGCAACGACTCTTGTTTTGTTAAGTAGTCCACAGACTGCCTTTTGAGGGGCGTGGATGAGTGTGGCCTTATGTGGCAGGCACGGAGATAGGCCACTAAGGAAAGGACTGGACCTGATTAAGTGAAACCAAGTTTTATGTGATTTTTATGATTTGAAAAACTATGTGTTTAAATAAATGATTTCAGAAACTTTATGTATTGTTTATAAATTAGTCCTTGACGGTTCTGGTGGTCGACCCTGACACAAGGCGATACCAGAGATGTTTACTTGGCATTGGTCCATATACTTGCTGCTTTGATTTAAGTAAAAATGAGGCTCAACATATTTTGGTATATACATATATTATTATACGGTAAAGGAATCTATGATTTTTACTGCGTATTTCTAAATTGACAGGCCATAATTGAATTGCTATAAATAATTGTTTATTTTACGTACTAACTCGTGTTTATTTTATGACTGTTGGTTTTATATATATATTGTGGCTATTGTTTTGAATGGATGTTTTAATGTTGTTTTTGATATATATACGATATTAATGTGGGTTTTGATGTATATACGATATTAACGTACGGAGTATGATTTTTGATGTATATGACTATATTTTGAAATGTTTTGGTAAATGAGATCAGTTTTATATGAATTGAATTAATAAAGGTGATGACCTTAGATTTGATTTGTTATTAAAAAGCCCAAATATAATTGTGCATCTGATTTATAAATTGAATGTTTTAGATTGGCCATGCACTTCACTCTTAATGCGATAATAGTTAGGTCTTTGCACTCACGGAGTATTCAAAGGAATACTCACCCTTTCAAATTCTTGTTGTGTTTTCAGGAACCAATCTCGTGCATTGTACTCGACACATTCGTGACTGTCACAGTAGATATGCAAGGTCTCTGTGATGATGTTAGACTGTTTTGATCCACTGGAGTAAATTTTAATAGTAAACCGCTGTTTAGAATCCCTGATTTGTAAACTATTTTACAAAACACTTTTATATAAGTTTAATACTTGTTTTTTTTTAATACCTACTGCTTCATTTTATTTGTTTTCAATTATGAAAAACCGTTTGAGAGTCATATTTCTTTTTACACTTCATGAGACCTTGGGTGCGTGTAACGCGTGGCACGCATTACAAGGTAACGCGGCGGTTGTCCGTGCTCGACTTTGGATCGAGGCGTGACAGTTTTCTAGATGTTTTTTTCAAACAACAACTTCCAAACCTATTTATCACTTTGAAAAGATATGTCTATAGAGACACAACTCTATTGATACAATGTATCCATCCAAATGTATAGCAGTTACAATAATTCAAATTTGAACAAACACAAACGTCTCCAAACGGTTTCTAGTAGTCTTGCAATGGTTAACCGGAAAACTCTCTAACATCATTTAATCTTTTGTAATTGTAGAGAGAGAAAATTTGATCAATTAATTAACAAATGGTTTAATTGGTTAAATAACATATTTGGGTTTGATCCATAAAAAGTTAATTTTGATTAAATCTAATTTGATCCAGTTAAATGGTAGTTAAATTCGCTCAATACTACTCAACTAGGATTACCAAATTGACCGTAGCAATCTTTATACAAAAATGTTTTAACCTCTCAAATTCAACATAAGGAAGAGAAAAAAAACATAGACTCCTCAACGCCCTGGAATAGAATTTACTGAGACTTTCAGTCCAGTTGTCAAACCGGTCACAATAAGATTGGTACTTTGCCTTGAAGTATCCGATGGATGGTCGCTACACTAGCATCGATGTAAACAATACATTCCTTCAAGGAGAATTGCATGATGAAGTATATATGAGCAACCTCCCATCAACCCTGTACTGCAAAAGTAGTCCCGCGGGGTTAAATTATAACACCTGTCTCAGAATTTTCAATAACAAAAAAAGAGAGAAAATGGTGTGGCGCTCTGCATGAAGGACTTATGGCGCATGTTTATTTTTCAAATACCTATCCAGACAGAGGAAATAAGGAGGAAAATTGCAAAGCTGAGAGAGAAATCAACAAGACAACATCGATCGAACAGGGGGATCAGAAAAACACAAACGAGGGGATCAGGGGAACACAAACGAGAGGAAGAGGGATTGGGCTGCTGTTTTCGTTCGATTTTTGAATGAAAAGGAAAATCGCAACCACCACCGGAGAGAAGGATCAAGAAAGAGGAAAGAGGAAAGAGAAAAGCAGCGGCAGAAGGGACAGGGGAAAACAATGGCGGGGATTGCTTCCTTCATCAGGTTCTCTCTATCTTTCTGTCTTGATTTATCATCCCTTCTAATCTCTCCCTCCGAAAGGGGCTTTCGATTTTTCCTGATTAATGCCCAATTCAGGTTCTTCGTTTCTATCGATTTGTGCTTTCGTTCTCCATTTAATCACAATTGTGATTTCTGATTTCTTTTTCTGACCTGTGTTTTTTGTTCTTGTCTCTCATGTTTCTTGCTGCTTTCTTAGGGTATGCCTTTTACAGGTAAATTTTTAAACTTTCGGTGTTAATCTCATGTTATTTTGTCACACTCTTGCTCTTTTGGTTTTTGTTTTTGGGTTCAATTTTAAACTTTCAGTTCATCTGTTCGTTTTTCTTTTGGGTTTAATTTGTTACGCCGTGTTTGTATAGTGCACTGTTTTTTTAGGGTGGATCCTGCATTTTTTTTGTTCTATCTTTGTTCATGCATTTTTTTAGGCTCCTCTATTTGTTTTTCTCCATTTCTATGTTAGAGTTTGATAATTTTTCTGTTTGCCTGGCGTGTTTATCGTATGTATATGACCTGTTTGTTTTTATGTCTCATTGGTTGTTGTTTTTTAGTTGCTTCTGACACTCTTTGTTTAGTTATTATACTCTGTTTTGATTCTTCTTTTGTTGATCTTTTTTTTCATGTGATGACATTTCCAGGTGCTTTGATGAGTTGTCTGTCATTGAGGAGTGATGCATGTTGTTGTATGGGATTCATGTTTGCCTTCTGTAACCAGAATAGTAGACTGAATTGAAAGCTACTTTTCTCTTGATCAGGTTTTGAACTCACCTCAATCATTAAGTTTTTTGGCATTTATTCCAAGATATACTATGCATTTCAGTTTACTTTCACCCTTTGTGCTTCATGTAGATTTGTATTGATCTGAATATCTTCTGTCATCCTCTATTTCTCCAGGTAAGCAAATTATGAGAATTGCTGAAAAAAAATGCCGAATTTAAAATGTGTTTGGAAATTTGGATTGCTAAATGAGGAAACAATTTGTTGCAGGTTACCAGTAAAGCCGTTATCCTTGCAGTGTCAAGTCGAGGTAATATCAAAATTGACCAATTTTCTCATTCTATTATGTTGATTTGAAGCTTAAGTAAAGAGATTAAATTTTGTGGTGATCAATAGTTTTTCCTATCTATAAAGTTTAACATGGAAGCCCTTCTGTCAAAGGAAGTAAGTGAAGTTTCCATCATATTTTCCTTCATTTATGGTATAGTCATATGAATTTTCAACTTACAATCTTGAGTCCATCGTGTGCTGCAAATATTTCAAACTCCTGGATCTTTGCCATAAGTCGTCTTTTCAATGGATTCTTTTCTGAGTTATTTGTTTTCATCTTTACTCCCTAATTTTTTGCATTCAGCCTTCTGCTTAAATTTTTTTTTTGGTTGCATGGGTTGTTTGGTGTGGTCTCTCTTTTGTTGTTCCTTTTTGTTAGGTCTTCAAAAATTAGTTCATGAGATGGTCTTTCAGCTAACCATCATTTATAGCAGCTCTTTATGATGGAGACAAAAAAAAAAGTAACGGGGTTTGACATCTTCTTTAGGCAATGATTTGAATCCCATTACTTTTGTTACTTGCCCGAATGAAATTCCTTTAACTACAAAAGATTCCCCAGTTCTATATTTAGCAATTAATAAGAATTGAAAAGGCAAAATTTCCTGCTCACCTTTCAAAGAGTTAATATAGCATATATGGCAATTGATGGACTTAAGATAGGTAGAGAAACCACACTTACATACATATTTGCTACTATATATATAGTCTTAGGTTTGGGGAATGAATGGTTTGGACTCTGCTTTTGAGTATGGAATGTTATATGCTGATATCCACAAACTTGCCATTAATTTTGAGTTAATGTTCCATATATATGTGCTTTGTTTCTTTTACATTAAAAAATTGTCGTGAATTCAATTTTGGCATTTCAGTAACGTAGCTGTATATATATGTTGAATTAACATAGCAGTTCATAGTATACTACCAAACCTTACTGATTGCTACTATAATATATACATATAAAATATACATTTGAATTTGAATTTTTTTGATTTGTCCTGAGGTTATAATGCAGGCAAAATTGTCTTTCTTATGAATGACACTTTTTAGGTATATCATGCCACTGTTTTGGGAGTTATTCCAACTTCCTTCTTCCTAAATTAGTCGTTTAATGTATATGTTCTTCTTGAATAATCCATGGTTGATTTACAAATTGTTTTAGTTTTTAAAAATAATTCCCTCTGAAATTCAGATGCTTTCGCAAAGAGTTTTTTTTATTTTTTTATTTTGAGGACTCATGTGATATCATAATGCTGTATTGCGTAAAACCCAAGGCTTGCAACTGCCTCTTCTTGATGGTTTTAATGATGCTAATTAATTCTCAAGTAATTGTTAAACTTTTATCAAATTACCATTCTCTACTGTCTTTTTTTCGATTGATGAAGACAATATTTCCAATTGTTGATGAACTTGGTATTCATGTCCCTTAGCTTATTAATTTTCTACTGATTGTTTGTGGTTCTATAAAAATCACATTCATTAGCTATTTTCATGTTACATGTGTATCAGTTGCGTTGCAGGAGAGATGATACTAAGGGCTGCTAGGAGTTGCAGGTTAGGTTGAAGAATCAAAACTGCCCCCACCAATATTGGAGGTAATTTTCTCAATAGTCAACATCTGATCCATTAGTTAAATTAGGATTTAATCTCACTCTCTACAAGATGAGCTTTTTGGGTACAGGGGCATTATTCATTTCCTTTGGTTTATATAACTACATAAATCAAGATAATATTTTCCTCAAAGAATGAGCATTGATTTAAGAAGAGTTGTTACTTTGAACCAAAGGAATGGGGTAGATTTGCTCATTCCTGGAAATGCCAATTCTTGACTGTAATGTTTGGTATCAAAACACTCCGAAATGGTTCCAATTGCATTCTTCTGTATCCAAGTGTTATGAACAAATAGTGTCGAGCAAAGCTACTTTTACTTTAGAGACTGAATTCCCATAGTCTGACAAAGTATCAAGATTCAAGCATGTGGTTAAAAAACAAGTAGAAATTACATTGAACTTTTATAAGTGTATTTACTCTTTGAAGGTAGCCAACTGTTTTCTAGAACTTTAGGACAATGAACTTGCTCATGTTTATACGATGGAGTTTTGTCTCTTTTAGTTGTATCTCTTCAAACATTTTGATAGCTATCTTTTAGCTTACAATATGTCATACTTGATGAGTGGTGAGTGTTTATCCAGCAAGAACAACATCATATACTGATATCTTTAATATGAGAAAGATCAAGTTTAGTAGTATCTGACAAGGATTGCATTTTTGGTTCACAGCTGTTAGCAACATAGATACAAGTGGAATAACCATGTTTGGAGAAGTCTTCAGAACTACAGACAGAAGGGGGCTCAAGGTATTTTTCCCTTACAATTACTAGACATTTTCCTTGAAATGGTTAATCTAGAAACAAGGTGAAGCAATCTGATGTTGCACTTTACGTTCATGATTATGAAGAAAACTCTATTTTTCTTTGTATTGTTTTTTGATGCATGCATCACCCAAATTAAATGCTTATTGTATATGTATGAGTTTTTTTCGAAGTGATTAGCACTACATCTTCAAGAAATTCTATCAAGCAGGCTTTCAACAAATGGATTTGAAGTTTGAATTCAACAAGGTGTCAAATGGCCACACCTATATAGTGAGGGGTTAAAGCTATTTGGGTAGTAATTATGAACTGTGTATCTACAAAAGTTATTAGACTGTGTCCTCCCACTTTGATAGTTCAGATAATTGTGTTTGTGCCCAATTTCTTGGCAAGGAGTGAGCATCCTTTTATAGTTATTGACTTTGATTATATTTTTATGGTCATGTTTTTAGTTACTTTGTTCTGAGATAGTATTTGTTATACGCCAACTTTGTTACAACTGAAGAATTGGTTTCAATTTATTCAATTTCTGTTTAGCATCTATAATATAAGTTTCAATTTATCTCTCTTTCGTAATAAATAATGATTACCAATTTACGTAATAACTTCTAACATATATCCAACCAAATTTCATTTTACCACTGTTGTGTAAATAAATTTTCTTATTAAACACAACGCCGAAACCCTGTGGCAAGACGCGGGCGCCTTTCACTAGTACATACTATATGACAAAGAGAACACACACTTAGTATATGCAGACTAAAAAATGATATATGGCCTGAAGCAAGCACCACTTTCTTAGTTATTGTGCCCTCAGCTGTTTCCTAATATCATTTGGATTCAAGAATTCAGTTGTTGAGACATCCTTGTTAGTTGTAGATTAACTCTTAAGAACTTAATGGGTGAAATATTTTTCACTAAGTGTATTGAAAATCAATTGATTTTTCTCTTTTATGAGATGAGATATATGTCAACTTTTTTACATTGTTTGTGGATTTCAAAAACTACATTGAGAGTGTATTAATAAATTAATATCCTTTTTTTAAAAGATTGCACTATTATAAATTTAACTCTACACCACCTTTCCTTGCTATAGATAACACTTTTAGACGTAAAAGATTAAGAACTAGAGAAACGTTTAAAAAACTTTGAAAAAATAATTTGAAACGAGTTGAGAAAGATTTCTTTTGTTTTCTTAGACAAAAACTAGCGAGAGAGAGAGAATATGATTATCAAAGCTTATAAGCAAATGAAATGACTGTCCATTTAGCCTATATACTTTGAAAGAGACGTTACAAGTATTTGTAACAGCCCAAATATGATGTTGTGCATGTAACCTCCAAATTCCTGAATATCTTGAAGAGACGTTATAAGTAGTTATAACCGCCCAAATATGATTGTGCATGTAACCTCCAAATTACTGTATACCTTAAAGAGATGTTGCAAGCATTTGTAACTGCCCAAATATGATGTTGTGCATGTAACCTCCAATTACTAAATACCTTGAAGAGACGTTACAAGTATTTGTAACCGCCCAACTATGATGTTGTGCATCTAACCACCAAATTATTAAATACCTTGAATAGACGTTATAAGTACTTGTAACGGTCCAAATATAATGCCATGCATGTACCCTCCAAATTACTAAAGATTTGTATCTTCCCAATAATAAAAGCATTGTAACCTCCCCTCCTCATCAAAAAGATTTTCTACCGGTTTTATCACTTCAAAAACTTTGTAACACCTTTTTTCAATTCTAATTTTAAATGTAGCATGTACGGTTATTTTAGGAATGCAATCAGGTAGGGTATCCCTACCCTAATCCTATTATTTTCTACGATATCTGAACCCTATAACCACCCGATTAGTTTTTTTAAAACCACTACACATACCCTGCCCGAATAAAATATCAACTACCCATTAACTATCCGTACCCAATAAAAAAACTCAAATATTTTTTTCTTATGATGAAATAATAATTAGTAAATTAAAATTAACTTGTAATATATTAAATCAAAGTTAAAAATCATATTTTTAACAATGAACATATTTTAATTAAGTTGATTAAGAATAATTTCAAAATAAAAATATAATATATAAGTAAAAGGTCAATATTAGAAACCCAAACCCGTTACAGGTACTAAGTATTACCCTAACCCTACCCTAACCCGATTATAAAATCCTCTAACCATGCATAATCGGGTTGGATAGTGCCGGATACCCTATTATTACCTTCCCATATGCACCCCTAGGTTATATTCATTAAAACCAATTTTCAATAAAAATATGAAACATGGAGTATTGAAAATTATATGGTGTAATAATTTCTAATAATTTTGTTTGTCTCACCAAAATTCTCCTATCAATTTGTTTCACAATGTAATTATAACCATCAAAACCTACAACAATAAATATCTTAAATTGTATGGCTTGGTTTTTTTTTCTAATTATGGTTAGAGATGTCAATCAGGCGAGTTGGCCAGATTTCAAGTTTAGGTCATCCGGGTTAAGATAAAGTGGGTTAGTGAATTTTTTTCCAGTCGGGTCTTGTGGGATATAGCTTATAAGTCATTCGGGTTTCGGGTCATTTTACTTTCGATTTTTTGGATTAGGTCTTGGGTCAATTAGGTTTTTCGAGTTTTAGATCATTCTCTATTATTTGAAATATTTTTGTAAGTAAATACCTATTATATTTAAATCTTTATTTTTTATTTTTTCAAAATATAATAATGATTTATTATGTAGGTATCTATGGAGATATATTCTTAACATGTTAGACCCATACTTATAGATAAAATCATCATCAAAACTAATTATATATTATGTATGTATATGAACATAAAACTAATAATTAATGAATTAAAATTTAATATAAGTAGGATTTTAGATGAGAATTAATATTTAAATTAATAAATTATATATCTTTCATAGTTTTGTTAAAAATGAATATATAATATAAATATAATCTATTATACAAAATAATTACTATTTAACTGTGTTAGCTTGTGCTTACGCTGCAAGTATTTTTTTTTTCCAATTTGGACTTGGATTTACATGGAAGATGCCTACTGAATCTAGGCTTTTAAAATAGCCCTATTACAACTCTTAAAAACATACGATAAAAGACAAACTAGGCATTCGATAGCCTATTTCTCAATTCTGGTGAAAAGTATATTAGGCATTTTAGTAATTTTGGTAGGATACAAAATAGTATATAGTATAGTATATCTTATGTGACTTATAAATAAATAATCATAGAATATATATTTATTAATTTATAGAATGAAATGATATATTCT
This sequence comes from Corchorus olitorius, assembly GCA_001974825.2. Classification (NCBI taxonomy): domain Eukaryota; kingdom Viridiplantae; phylum Streptophyta; class Magnoliopsida; order Malvales; family Malvaceae; genus Corchorus; species Corchorus olitorius. The sequence goes on from AWUE01019503.1 coordinate 30,899, forward strand.
TAATTTTTATTTTTATACAACGTATTCTAAAAGTTAAGGAATGTAAAATTACTCAATTAAATTTTGGGTCATTTCGAGATAGCTTCTCGATCTGTTATTCGGGTTTCGAATCATTTGGATCTCAGGTCATTCGAGTTTCGAGTCATTTGGGTCTCACATCAATCAAGTTTCGAGTCTCAAGTCATTCAGGTTTGAGCCATTTCAATCTCTGGTTAATTGGGTCGACGGTCAAGCACGTTCCGCTTGTTTACTTTTCATGATCAAATCATGTTAGATGGGGTTTTCGGATTTAAGTCAACTTTTTTACAGCTTTAATTGCTGTTTATCCTTTTGTTACATCAAGAAAATCTGGTGGGGGTAATTTTAAAGGTTAAAAGCAATTACTTCAAAAGTTCAAATATCGTAAGTAAATCCACTAAAATCTTAAAAGATTTTGTGAGTGGATATTGTATTTATTTCCTAATGGCTATATATATAAACAAATTTATCAACTTCTCCTTCAGTCTAGTAGCTGAGAGGTAGGAGAAGTCATGTAAGAAACTCGTCCTCCCACGCTCTCTGCCTCCTTTCCTTGTAAATCGATGAAAAAAAGGGAAAAAAATTTTCACCACTACAAGCGTTGATAAAACCTTTGGAATAAGAAAATGCTAAACTTCAACACTAATTACTTTTTTCTTAGTATTAAATTAGGTTTTGATTACAAGAACGTCTACCAACAAATTGTTGATTTGATCGTTGTTCATGACAATTCAAAAATCCGGTTCAGCAGTCAGGTAAATAGTTTTCTTCTTTATTGATATTCAATTGTTTATGATGATGTTTCTCCTTTTAACTGAGATGTTAATATGTTTATTCACTCGAGAGAGAAAAATCTCGAGTCCAAAACCCCAATTCCCTTAAATATATATATAAGTCCTTCTGAATCCGCCATAGAAAGTAAATTCACTACCCAAATCGGTCATATTTCCATTTATCACTATTCAAATCCGCCATAAACGCAATTTAGGCAGGTCGGATTTTCACCTAAAATCAGTCCACCATCGTCCCTCTCTAACGTCTCAACCACCGGAACAACCTATTGATGATGTGCATATAGCCGCCAATCCATTTGGGGATTTAAGGATCAATTGGACTTTCACTTGCAGATTTTTTAGACTCACATATCGCTTACCTATAGGGATTTCAGTCTTGTGGTGGCTCGAACCGCGGTGCACCCGCCACAAGTCTAAGCGTTTATTGGCTTGCCTTTTCAATCTCAATCTTAATTAGTTAATAAAAAATAATCTTTTTGTTTTTATTTTACTATTATTGTTTCTTTGTCTTTATATCCCTTTCTAACCATTTAATTCGAAGAAAAATCAGATTTGAAGAAAAGTTTAAGTTGAAGGAATCTTATTTCTAAATCTCATTGTTTGTTTATTTTGGTTGGAGTGACAAATCAGCAACTCTGACTCACCTTCCCAAACGCAGCCCCTTCCATTGAAACAAACTCAAACAAACGCCAGTTGGGCAATTCACATATTTGTTCTAATTCTCTTTTTTTATTTTTTTTAATATATATAACAACTTATTTGGGTTTTTTCTTTTTGGCCAGTACTTATTTGTGTTTAATCCTCTCTTCTCTCTCTTGTCTTCCTTTTAAGTTCCCAACATTTTACCTTGAATATTGTATCACTAGATTGTTTTTTTTTCTTCAGTACGGTTACTTTTGCAGTTCAATGTCGTCAATTCAAGGTTTCGAACTCTTGTTTTTGTTGTTTTAATTACATGTGGTTCATGGGATCTTTTTTCTTTATCAGTTTCAGATGCCATGCGGACATAATCTCTGCCTAAAATGTTTCGTCCAAAGCATAAAGAAATCAGGCAAAAGAACTTATGTTGCAGGGGACGTGAAAATGTAATTAATTATAAGGAACTCGAGAAACTCTGCACTACAATGACAGGGAGTGCTTCATGGTAATATATCGGTTGCCTATTCCCCCATGCATTGATCATCATATATATATATAATGAAGGACTAATTTATATATATATATATATATATATATATGCGTGTCGTGAACTTTAGCGGACAACTTCCAGAACAGATCATCTAGAGAACAGTGAGAAACTTTTGGCTTATAACATTAATCAATTTGTTATAGAGTATAATTAATGGAAATTGTCTTTTTAATCTAATATGCTAATATCAGAATAATTAATTCTAATACGGATGCTGTGCTCTTCTAATTATTGGAGGAACACAAATTCATTTTATGCATGCTTACTCTTCTTGATCTGACATTGAAGCTTTAATTCATGTATGTTGATGGAAAGCTTTTTCTTTCTATTTCAGTTGTTTCACGGCATTGAATACGATAAAGCAAGAAAAAATGGACATTCTTGTTGAGGTAACGTAAAGATACTACTAACTGTACCAGCAAGCCTTTTTCTATTCTTTTTATTTCTGATTTCTTTCTTGAAAAAGCTTTATATTCTTTGTACCTTTATGCATCATTCTTCTCTTAACTTTCTTGCTTCTTTCTCTGGGCTTTTTGTGATTGCAGCTGGAGAGGAGAATCAACAGTCATTAAACAGATGATTCATGCATACATAGAAGCCTGGGCTGCCTAAGGCAAATTTAAAAATAAGTGCTGACGTTTCCAAGCCGTAGCGGTTATTAGAGTTTGAGATGTCATTTTGGAGATTTAATTTTAAGTTCAAATTTTGGAATGGGAGAGGATATCTTCTATTGTGTAACCCAATATCATCTACTTTTTGGGTGGTTAAGCAAGTCATTTGAGGTAAAAAGGAACAAAGCTTAGATTCATCAATTGAGCAACAACAGTTGGCTTATGCATCTTAAGTTGGTGCAATATTTATCTATTACTGAAGTCCTGTAATCTGTTTAAGGGTAGTAGTAACAATAGCTTGAGGAGTAACAATAATATAATTAGCAATATATCTCCTTCTAATGTATCTATTGGATGGTCATTGGTCAATAGCAACTAACTCTTCAAATTATTGGTTTAATTCGAGGAATCGATTTTCCTTCTCTTACAGCTGCACCACTGCATTGTATGTGTACACCAAAATTTTGAAGCAAGAGAAAGGAAATTCTAGTTTAGGTAATGTGGAGCTTGAACTTATGTGGTTTGCTAATGCAGTTTGTATGAGAGTAGAAAGATAATTATTTTATTTTTGTACCTTTTTAAGATTTCTCCTTTGCTAAATCCATGGGTCCGAAATAGTTCATTATATGAAACTCTTCTCAAATTTTCTAGAGGAATCAATTCCCCCCCCCCCCAGTTGCCAAATTTGTGCTCCTAGTCTGCCTTTTTTTTTGCAAAAATAATGAGCTACTTTTGCAAGGTGGGACTTGGTTATGGGAGAAATCAAATCTGTAATACCCAAATCAGAAATAATCTGCGCATCAAATAGCGCAAGAAATCCAAGGCAACAAGCGATTAATTTTGACTAACCAATTGTAGACACCGTAGGTTAAGTTAAAGTTCAGTTTTGTCTTAAACCCAATGATGTGACCTTATTAGGTTTGGGATAAATTTATTAGGTTGAGTTTGGGATTTAGTATTTTATTTGGGTCAGTTAAATGGGTCAAATAATCATTTATAGCACATGTTAAATAAGTCTGTATTGGAAATTTCCTAGTAGTTTCCTTATACCTATATAAAGGCTCCTTTTTCCCTAATCCTAGGAGAGATAGATAGACAGAGAGAGACACGTTAAAGAGAAAACCCTAGAGACACTCACAGACACACACGTCAGACACACACATTAGAAATTATTGGCAGCCGAAAAAAAGATCAAGAAAAAATTCAATTGTTTCTAGGATGGCTTTTGTTCTTTCGGTGAGATCAAGTTGTGAAGAAAATTAAGCAATTCAAGCGGTGGAGTTTGATCACGTTGGCTTTGAGTTGGTAAAATTTTCTTTTGGGTGCTCATTATTTATATTGCTATATTCCTTTTGTCTTATGTGTAATAATCATCAATCCTTTTATGTTTTCTGGTTCATGATTCATTATTCGGTTTAGTTTATTATTATTCTTCTTGGTTGGTACACATCCTTTTTTCGGATTATTTGTGATTATTTTGGGATTTTAGTTTTGGTTTTATATGGCATATATATACTCTTCGGATAAGTTTGGAGCTTAATTGTTTGGCTTTTGACTCATGTTATTTTCGGGCTACTTGAGTATGATTGGTTTAATTTTTTATTACGAATGTTTCTGGATCATTGGGTTTTAATTTGTTTACTTTTGATTCATGTTTTATTTTTTTCAGATTATTTGACATGTGTTGATCTTGAGTCCACGTTTGTTTTGCATATTATTGATTTGTCATTTTAGTTTTTGGTCCATGTATGCTATTTTTGGATTATTTCTACAGTCTTTGTTTAAATTGCTATTTTCTTTAATTAATTACTTGTTCAAAATTGTCTCAAAAAAATAAAAATTGTTTTCATTCCTTGAACATTTACCAAAGCATCAAAATTTTACTCCTGGCCCGCAAGAGTATAAATTGTGAACGGCAAAATCATATACATTAGATTAGGTTAAATAAATTCATCAAGTTCTGTCAATCTTGTGGGGAATTTGGGAATTTTGCATAATTAGGGCTTCATCAAAAATAATAATAAAAATTTTGATAATTAATATTAAGAGAATATTTTCTAAATCTTGCCATATTGTGGGAGATTTAGAAGATATTAAAAAAAGGAAATAAAATAAATTAAATTAAATAAGATTGTTAATATGGAAAATTCAACTATAAAAATAATCAATAAAGAATATTTTCCTAGATTTTGCCAATTTGTGGGAAATCATTAAATAAAAAGAATTTAATCAAAATGGTCTTTAACATAGTAAATTAATTTCAGTCTTGCCAATTTGTGGGAGACTATATAAATTTAAAAAATAATCAATTGAATAATTGAATTGTAATCAAAGTAATAAATAAGAATGATCCAAGGATGTACAAATGGTAGTTCCTTGGAGATTTTTAATAAATCATTTAATTATAAATCAATATAAAATATTATAAAAGATGCATAAAAAACGGATAATAATTTAAATTCCGATGACAGAGCCTCTTCGAGAAATTTAAAATTTCTTGAACACTCTTGAGGATAATTGTCTAAAATTTTTTGTCAAAATGTGAGGAAATTGAAGACAATATTAATTAAAGGGGGTGCGATCAGCAATCATGAATTTAAGAGATTAAAAGTAATAATTAAGGCAAGAAGGTTAATGTTTAATTAAAATGGTACTGTCTTTTTGACAGGCGTTGTAGGGGTGCATATACCTTCCCTACACGTAATCGAACTCCCGAACCCTAAATTTTAGGTCCGAGAAGTTAGGGGGCAAGAATGTTGAAGTCACCTTGCATGTTCATGATGTGATGGAAAGTATGAAAGAAACTCAGCGAGTGAATGGTGCTACGCTAAAGCGCAAAAATGAGGAGCTTCAAGGTAAGATTGACACCTTAAAGGGTGCTTTTGAGAATCAAAGAAAGAAAATCATGATATTGGAAAAGGAAAAGGTTCAATTAAAGACATAGCTGAGTGAGCAAGAAGTTGATAATAAGGCATTGTTGGTCCTCAAAGAAGAATTGGCTGAAAGGGTGTTGCAACTTGGTCAAGAACCTAGTAAGCTCAGAATGGATCTGCAGGCACTTGAGATGGCAAATCAACAACAAGAAAGTGTTGATTGGAAAGTTAAAGACTGATAAAAATGTGTGGAAGCGATCTTTCCTTGTTAGGAATCAACAACTCGAGCACCTTATGAAGAACATTCAAAAGGCTATGATCAACGCAGAAGATATGGTGGAGAAATTTGACGAGCTTAGTGGAGTGTGCCCTGTAGGACCACATGGACAACAGTTGGTAAATTTCTTGGAGGAATCCAGAGATCTTCATCAACAAGTCAAGCATTTCTTTTCCACATCTGAAGAATTAGATGAGATGGAGTATTGGAATTTTTTTGGAATAAGGTTGTAATGGACAAGTTTGCTTTATTGGAATAAATTGAGAATTTCCCTATCAATGATTATTGTTGCGTTACAAATATCCGTTTCCATGCATTGATATTGACAAAGTGTGCATTTATCAAAGCATTGGAAGAAAGTCCTTTAAGATTAATGTCATTAAGTAAGTTAATTTTGAGAAATTTTCTTCCAAGCATTAATCTCATGTTGAATACAATTTTGCATTTCCATGATTTGTGAAGTTAGTAGTCACTCACTTGTATATATGCATTAATCATGCATTATCATTGTCATTTTTAAATAGATGCATTTTATACATATAGTTCATTCATGTAGATTACTTGTAAATATATATTGTTTTCTACTTGCTTGTTGGAGTCTAACATCCTCAGGAAAGCATGTGAGATCTGTTGGAAGCTTGAGTTCACTATTTGGAGCTTAGTTAAAGGTTGACTGAGACAAATATGAGAACAAGGTGACCTGTGCGTTGAAATTCCAGATGAAACTTTGGCTAGTCAATAAAGAATTGAAGACTACATCAGAAGGGCGAGTTAGCTGCAGATTAGTCAAAATGAGAACTGAGAGTCTGTTGGATAGGGAATTTCTGAAACTTTAGTGCTTATATTATGCATATCACTTGCATTGTATTTAAGTTTTTGGATATAATTACTTAGATTTTCTCATGATTGTAGTGATCAATACCGTTGCATGAAAAAGCATTTTGAATGAAATTGTGATTGTTTATAAAATTTAGTGATCACCACTAAGGAACAGTTCCCAAAGCACTCAAGTAGGGGCAATAATTTTCATATGGGCAATGGGCAAAGGAATGGGTTTTAGTGAAAGGTTTGAAAAATAAGGCAAAAACTCTTTAGTGAAAGGGTTGTCTTTGGAATAAAAACGTTTTCGGATGGTTTTTTAAAAAGTGACAGCAAGACAATTTGTTTTATATCAACACTGAGCTTAAATTCCACATTTCCTTGATCCCAAAAAGAGCCCATTTTTTCCTTGGAAACCTAATTGAAACAAAAGTTCCACATCTTCAGGATATCTTGTTACCTTTCCACATATGCCTTGAGGAAGATTATTTTTTAAAAGCCAAATTCAAGTCTCCTCCAGACCTTGTAAAGGCAACTTGGTCCATAAATCCAGGGTAGAAAATCCAAGTTGTAACTTTTCCGATAACTCTGGTTTTCAAGAGACTTTTCATGTCCTTATGATGAAGGCAAGTAATAATCAGCCAGAGTGGTGATTGAAATGCTCAAATTCATCAATACAGAGGTCAGATGAATGAAAGAGAGGCAGACATCAGTTATAAGATTCCCATCAGCGAAAGAAAAAAGAAAAGCAAGCAAAAAAAAAGAAAAAAAAAGAAAAAGAAAATGTGAAAGAAATGGACTGATTGAGACGTCATGCATTGGCACAAATTTTTGGATTTTGGTCAAAAAGTTTTTCAAAAGTCAAAAATGCTTTTCAAGAAAGTGTTTTTAGAAAAGGGTTTTCTAAAAATTGATTTTCGCAAGGTTTAAGTTTTCTAAGGTTACCTTTCAATATTCAGGCTTGAAATGATAAATGGCTTTCTTTCTTATTCCCCTCGCTTGCAGAAAAAATTATCCATTGTTGTCCCCTTTGAGCCGAATGAATTTTCTTTCAAATGAACCTTAATCGAGGATCACCCTCCACACTAGGGGGGAAGGACACAGACACAGTTTGTCTCAGCAAATGAAAAGAGGGTTTGCCTTTAAATTTGGAAGAGGGAGCAACCCGTGATATCGAATCGAGTTCACAAAAGAGACAATGAACTCGCTCCATCGAGAGAAAAAAAGTTCAAATTAAAAGAAGGAGAAAAGAAAAACGAAGAAAAGAATTGAAAAAGAAAAGAAAAGAAAGAAGTTGAAAATGTAAAAAAGGAGTAAAACATGAATTTGAGAGAATCCTTCAAAGGACAAAGAAGTGATCCTTGATTCAATCACCCTCAAATACATTTTTGAGCCTTTTTATCCATTCTTTGGCACCCTTAACCCAATCCTACATGTAGACACATTATTTTTGGACTCTATTTTAAATTGGTTAAACCTTTCTTCAATTGATTGAGCCCCAAACTTACTACATGGAGCCTAGGTCAAATTCTTTCTTGTACCCAAAAAAAAAAACAATTAATATCCTTTTTCTTTACAAGAGCCCCATTTCCTTGTTTACTATTTTTATTTTAGCAGCCCATTCCTTTACTTGGTTCATTTTAGAAGCTCATTTCTTTGCTTGGTTCGAAGCTCATTTCTTTGCTTGGTCTTTGGTCATGTTTGGACTGATGTGCATTGGGTCTCATCCTTTTGTAATTGGGTCGATTCTTGATTTTGGGCCGCTGGGACTATTTTCAGATCATTTAAATTCGCTTGGGCTTATCCTTTTTACTAAATTCCAAATTCATTTAGGACAAGGCCAATTTTGCAAACACAAATCTGGAAGAATTAATAAAATTTACACTTCCTCATGATTTTATAGCTATGTAAACAAAAAATACATATGCCTAAATCGCCACACATGCTCTTCCTTTCCCCTCCATTCTTCAAGTAACCTGCAAAATAGATTAAGAAAAGGGGAATAGATTAGTGACCATGAGGATTAAAGCAAAGACTAAGTGCTGATGAACAAGATTAATAAAGGACTTATCTTTTTTGGACTAGGGAGACCAAGCTTGGATGGTCCCTCCTCACCACATCAGCATCTGCAGTACACCCTCAAGGGGACAAAGCAGGAGGATTTGCAACAATAAAACATAAGCAAACAACAGTAAAGAGAGAATTAGTACAGGTTTAACAAAAACTTGCCGACCAAGTTCTCAAAATGCAGAAACTGGTCTCTAAAAATAATCTGCTCCAGTAAAGTGGTACATTAGCTAAATATGGACTTGAGCAATCACCATTGGATCAAAACACTGGCTCCAAAAGACAAAGATCAAAGAATACACAGGACAAATACACTGGTTACAATGGGGCAGCATGGCAGCAGAAATTTACAAGGCCAGAGTATGGCATACACAAGCTTGCACACTTCAACACACTGAAGGCACAAGCCTTTAACCAATGGTATTCAGACATCAAGGGCCTTGTCAGCATTAAGGTTGCCACGTCAGTATACAGCTAGGTGAATGCAGGAAAAGGCACAAGTACAGTAAAATCCCAGGGGCAAGAATTACAATGCACAATAGTCATAACAGCCTTTGGATCATTATCAAGTGGTCAAATAACAAACAACAGCAACAAATGGCAGGATAGAAAGGGTGACAAATCAAATGACCTCCTCAATTCAGTGAGCATACACACAGAGGATACCTATGTACATGCCACAGTAGATAACATGTCACTCACTCTCAGCTAACCAATAGGCCACAAAATGCCATATCACCCCATTTTCAACCAATAAA
>AWUE01019504.1:0-26712 GCA_001974825.2 Corchorus olitorius
ACACGGTTCCCAAAAAATCACAGAAAAACCCTAGCAGCCAAATAGTTCATAGAAATCCCTTTCTTTTAATTTTCTTAGTCTTCTAAGTTCATTAGGCCCAGCGACCAAAAAACAGAAAAGACCTAGCTTTTTCTTTGCTTTACTTTTCCAGAAACAAAAAAATCAAAAAGACTCCCTAAGCTTAGCAGAAAGGTTTTTTTTTTCATTTTTTTCTTAAGTATCAACAAAAGCTGAAAAATACAAAAAAAAGAGAGATAAAAGCTATTACCTTTTATTGGCATTCCTTTGGCATTCACTAGTGCCTTTGGATCACCTTCTTCAAAAAAAAAAAACCCAAAAAGAAAAACACAAAAATGGTATTAGTTTCCAGTTTTTAGATTTGGTAATTAGAGTAATCTATTTCTAATTTCATTCGGACGGTCCAATCTTTAGATCAGAGAGCTTGAAATCCATTCGGTTGAGGCTCGGTTGAAGCACTTCGAGGCAGCTTTCGGAGAAGCTAATACCAGGGCCGAGAAGAGGAGATTCGTGCGAGCTTTCCCAGCAAATTTGGTGGCCATCCGACAACGACGGCGGCTCCGGCGCGGTGGAGGAAAGCTGAAGTGATTCCCGATCAAGGGTAGGCGGCGGCGGCGCTTATTCTAGGGTTTGAGGTAAGTTAAACTTTCAGATTTAAGTTGGTATTTATAGTATGGGTTAAGTTCCGGGTTAAATTTTAATTAGAAGTGTTAATTTAATTTGCCACGCTATTTACTCCCCGAAATATTGCTATTGATGTCAATTTAGTTGTCTACTTTTAGATTTATCCATGATCATCCCTGATTTTAAATCAATTAGGTCCAAATAGGTCGAGCACGCGTTCATTTAAAGACTGAAGTTTCTCCCCGCGTTCAATTAGGCCCCTGATAGTTTTAATTTGATCCAAATTTATATGATTTCGATTTATATAAATTAAATTAGTATTATTAACTACTAAGTAAATTCAAAAGAAGGAAATAGCTTTAGTTGAATAAAATTAGCAAATTAATTCAGGATTAGTAATATAGAATGTTTAGAGATTAGCCTTTTGAGTTTGATTTTAGAGCTAAGCATATTAATCAAGGACAATAATTCTTTTGATAATGATGTCTAAGATTGGAATATGATAGAATCCAATTTGGGCCTCCAAAATTGATTTTAGATATAGATTTGTTGTTGGGCCTTGTGGGCTTCTTTTTGCAATTTGTTTTTTTTAGTATATATACATACATGTACATATTTATTTAGGTTTGGATTATGTCTACTTTGGGCTTTTAATTTTCCGTTGGGCTTTATCTATTCTTATGGGCTTGTAATTTTTCTTTTAGGCTTGACCATGATTAATTTACCTACTTGGGCTTTTTTATATATTTGAACTCTTATTTGACTTTGGGTTTAACATTTTGTTATATTTTGGGCTCTAGCTAATTCTTTGGACTTTGTTGACAACTCAACTATACATATGTGGGCTTGGTTGATGTTTGGGCCTAAGTTCTCATACCTTAATTCTAGTTTGGGTTTAATTAAATTCATTGGACTTAGGAACTAAAATAAGTCTTATGTGCATCATATTTATATTATGCCTTCATGTTGTTATCTCACTTGAGATTATAAATGTGATCCGATGATGGAACGATAATTGGGATTTAGACAATCTTTGTCAGTCTCAATTTATCCTTTCTAGGCTTGGAATTTCCGGATGGGGGTCTTAGTCAGTATTAGTGGCATGTGCCCAGATGGTGTTCCTCGTATAAATATTTGGTGAAAATTTGCATCTAAACCGGAAACATACATCACGTGCATCCACGCATTTAGGGTTAAGACTTAGTAATTTTCAATTAATTGTTAAGAGAAAAATCAAAAAAGGAAATTGAAATTGAAATAAAATAAAACCATTTTCTTCAAAATTAAAAAGAGTTTGTGCTTGAAAATTGTTCTCTTTTAGTTTTCAAAGATAAAAATTCAAAAGGAGAAAAAGAATGTGATATTTCAAAATTAATAAAAAGGGTTTCAAAATTAATCAAAAATCAGGTTTTCAAAATTTCCAATTCAAAGATTTAAAATTAGGGAAAGATCCCACCATATTTCTCAAGTTTTTAATTTAGGGAAAGATCCCATCATCCAGTAGTTTTTCAAAAGTTAAATTTTAATTTTGGGAAAGATTCCATTTAGTCTTTTTCAAGCTTTCAATTAGGGGAAAGATCCCATCCAAGATTTTAAAGTTAAGTCGTTTTAATGGTAAGTTTTAAAGAAAATCCTCTCATGAGGAACCCAAAAAAGAGAACAAAACAATAAACGGGTTCAATTCCCGACATTCCTATTTCAAAATCCAAAATCCGTCTTTTCTTGTTTATTTACTTAATTTCAAAGATCAATAAAAGAGTTTAATGGTGTGAAAAATTTTTAAGAATAGAAACAACCAATATTAGAAGCCTATAGTTAACTTTAGATTAGTCAGTGTCGTCTTTTGACGGGCGTCGTGGGGGTGCTAATCCTTCCCCACGTGTACCTGACTCCCGGACCATAGAATCTCTGGTTAGAAGACCGTTTATTAGGTTTAGTGTTGTCTTTGCCAAGCTTAGGTTAATATTAGACTTAATAATCTGATAGGTGGCTAATCACACCTAGGTTAAAAAAGATTAGTGGTGACTCCATAATTAGAAACAGTAGTTTCCCCCATTTCTTAAAGTGGTTGAACGGTAGGGTTCGGACCCCCCGGACCCGGACGTTGCGACACTACATTATGTGCCTAATAAAGTCCATCTTTGATCAAGTCGGGATATTGGAATGAAACCTTCCTCAAAGTGTGATCTTTTCAAAAGGAAAAATGTTTTCCTCAAAGTGCAATCCTTTGAAACGAGAAAAAAATGTTTTTTCAAAAAGATTTTAAGAAAAATTAATTTCAAGAGTTTTCAGTGCAAGTGCGTGACGAAAAAAGAAGAAAAAAAGAAGAAGGAAATGATAAGGCTCTAGGGTGAAAACCTGAAAGGGCAGTCTAGAGAAAGAATGGGAATTCTTGAGACCTCATAAGGACTGTCAAAGCAGTCAAATATAGTAGGAACTCTTTCGCAGCATTGAGCATTGATTCAATTCATGGAATAAAAGTTGACAAAGTCGTCCAACATTCGAACCGTGTCAAGAGAAGCCGATACACTGCCTTTTTCGAGAATTGCCTTTCTAGCCTTTTGGAACCTCTTGATAGTCAGTGTTGAGTCAAATCAGTTTGAACAAATGATGATTTGAAAATGTTTTGAAAAAGAGTTTAGAAATAAGTTTGCTAAAGATTTACATTCCATTTATGAGTCTAAGATGAAGTGGTCAAAGTCTTGGCAAGTGGAGTCTTCTAAGTTGTGGTCACCAGATCTTTTGAGAAAAGTTTCTTGGTTTTAGATAAACAATGCAATAAGTGCAGTATTTTTCTAACAAAAATGTTTTCAGGGTCAAATGAAGCAATATTCATGTGAAATCATTTTTAATCATGACATGTCTTAAGCAAATCTAAGTGCATGGTAATAACATATTTTGGACTTTGACTTCTGGTCAAATTTTGTTGTAGGAATACAAAGAAGTTGATACAAGGATTGATGGGGGGCAAAGGAGTCTGCTTCATCAGATGATCTGTGTGAGATCCAAAGCAAAGAGTTTTGTCAAGGAGCTATTTGTTTATAGAGAGAAAGAATGAAAGAGCATCACATGTCTTGAAGAGGAAGCATTCAAGAGTTACGTAAAGTAGAGTCATCAGGGCATGAGATGGACGAAGATGGAGTGATTCAGAATTATTGAAGAATTAGCCATGGGGGCATCATAGAGAAGGACTGGACATCATATAGCCTAGTAGGCAAAGAAGGAGCCATGAGAGGACAGGGAACCAAGAAGAGACAATAGCCAAGGATGGGTAAAGAAGAAGTCAAGAAAGGATAGATGAAGATTCTAAGTACAGGTGTTTAAAATGACCCAATGTGGTCTTTCATAGAAGTTTTCAGAGATCTAAACAGATCTTAAGATGACCCAGTGTGGTCTTTCATAGAAGTTTTCAGAAATCTAAGTTGATCTTAAGTTGACCTAGTGCGGTCATTTCAAAGAAGTTTTTATGATCAGAGTTGATCTCGTTTCAAGAAGTTTTCGTATGATCAGAGTTAATCTCATTTCAATAAGTTTTTTATGATCAGAGTTGATCTCATTTCAATAAGTTTTTTTATGATCAGAGTTGATCTCGTTTCAAGAAGTTTTTTATGATCAGAGTTGATCTCATTTCCAAGAAGTTTTCGATGATTAGAGTTGATCTCATTTCAATAAGTTTTTTATGATCAGAGTTGATCTCATTTCCATAAGTTTTTTATGATCAGAGTTGATCTCCTTTGAAGAAGTTTTCGTTGATCAGAGTTGATCCCGTTTCAAGAAGTTTTTTATGATCAAAGTTGATCTCATTTCCAAGAAGTTTTCGATGATCAGAGTTGATCTCATTTCAATAAGTTTTTTATGATCAGAGTTGATCTCATTTCCATAAGCTTTTTTTATGATCAGAGTTGATCTCCTTTCAAGAAGTTTTCGTTGATCAGAGTTGATCTCGTTTCAAGAAGTTTTTTATGATCAGAGTTGATCTCCTTTCAAGAAGTTTTCGTTGAACAGAGTTGATCTCCTTTCAAGAAGTTTTCGTTGATCAGAGTTAATCTCGTTTCAAGAAGTTTTTTATGATCAGAGTTAATCTCCTTTCAAGAAGTTTTCGTTGATCAGAGATGATCTCATTTCAAGAAGTGTTTTTTTTTTTTTTATGATCAGAGTTGATCTCATTTCAAGAAGTTTTTTATGATTAGAGTTGATCTCGTTTCAAGAAGTTTTCGTTGATCAGAGTTGATCTCATTTCAAGAAGTTTTTTTTATGATCATTGGGTTTTAATTTGTTTAGTTTTGATTCATGTTTTTTTTTTCTCAGATTATTTAACATGTGTTGATCTTGAGTCCACGTTTGTTTTGCATATTATTGATTTGTCATTTTAGTCTTTGGTCCATGTATGCTATTTTTGGATTATTTCTATAGTATTTGTTTAAATTGCTATTTTCTTTAATTAATTACTTGTTCAACATTGTCTAAAAAAATCAAAAATTGTTTTCATTCATTGTCCATTTATCAAAGCATCAAAATTTTACTCCTGGCCTGCAAGATTATAAATTGTGAATGGCAAAATCATATGCATTAGATTAGGTTAAATAAATCCATCAAGTTCTGCCAATCTTGTGGGGAATTTGAGGATTTTGCATAATTAGGGCTTCATCAAAAATAATAATAAAAATTTTGATAATTAATATTAAGAGAATATTTTCTAAATCTTGCCATATTGTGGGAGATTTAGAAGATATTAAAAAAAGGAAATAAAATAAATCAAATTAAACAAGATTGTTAATATGGAAAATTCAACTATAAAAATAATCAATAAAGAATATTTTCCTAGATTTTGCCAATTTGTGGGAAATCATTAAATAAAAAGAATTAAATCAAAATGTCTTTAACATAGTAAATTAATTTCAGTCTTGCCAATTTGTGGGAGACTATATAAATTTAAAAAATAATAAATTGAATAATTGAATTGTAATCAAAGTAATAAATAAGAATAATCCAAAGGATGTACAAATGGTAGTTCCTTGGAGATTTTTAATAAATCATTTAATTATAAATTAATATAAAATATTATAAAAGATGCATAAAAAAAGGATAATAATTTAAATTCCGACGACGGAGTCTCTTCGAGAAATTTCAAATTTCTTGAACACTCTTGAGGATAATTGTCTAAAATTTTTTGTCAACATGTGAGGAAATTGAAGACAATATTAATTAAAGGGGGTGCGATCAACAATCATGAATTTAAGAGATTAAAAGTAATAATTAAGGCAAGAAGGTTAATGTTTAATCAAAATGGTACTGTCTTTTTGACAGGCATTGTAGGGGTGCTAATACCTTCCCTACACGTAATCGAACTCTCGAACCCTGAAATTTGGTAATAAAGACCATAGGTTAATCATTATTGATGAACTTAATTCAACATTAAGGAGACATTAAAATGGTTAAACAAATTTAGGTGGCCAATCACTCCTAGATAAAAAAGATTGGTGGCGACTCCTTTCCAATGAGTCTAGCGCTCAAGTCTCGCGATTTGCATGTTATGACACCAATAACCACACAATAACCACAATTCAAAAATCTCAAGCTAACAACAATAATAGAAACATAAAAGAAAATCAACGCCAATAACTTTTTAAGTGGAAAACCTCTCCAAGGCGAGGAGTAAAAACCACGAGACCTAGTTCAGAAAAATTTCCACTAAATAATCAATAAGTTCCAAACACACCGTCAAAAGTTTAGCTCGATCCAACAGTGAAATCTCCGCTGACAGCCTTTTTCGCCGGACTACACCACTGCCAAAACTGCAGAAAATTTTTCTCTCTTAACTAGGGATTTTCTCTGCCTTTTCTTCTTCTTTCTTAGTTGACTCTCACACACACCAAGAGCTACGAAATTGAGGTATTAATACTGATAACGTAGTGCCTAAAATGCCCCTCATAGTGGGCTCAAGTTGGGCCTTAATTTAGAGTGACCCAACCCAACAAATCACCCCCTCACGAAGAAATGGAGGAGTCTGCCATTCCGGAAATCAGACGGCAAACTTCAAGCTTCTCCCTAGGCAACGCCTTAGTCATCATATCCGAACCATTATGATCGGTACAGATCTTCTCAATTGACAACTGCTTGGAATTCAACACATCCCTAATCCAGTGAAACCTCACGTCAATATGCTTCGATCTCGCATGGAATGTAGAGTTCTTACCATGGTGAATAGCGCTTTGGTTATCACAATATAACACATACATATCTTGCTTAAAACTGATATCCTCAACATACTTCTTCATCAAAAGCATCTCCTTGCATGCTTCCATTGATGCAATGAACTCTGCTTCGGTAGTAGAAAGTGCAACACACTTCTGAAGCCTAGACTGCCAAGCCACAGCTCCGCAGCTGAAAGTAATCAGATAACCTGAAAAGGACTTGCGAGAATCAACATCTCTTGCCATGTCTAAATCCGTGAAACCAACCAGTAATGGTTTTTAACCCCCAAAAGCTAGTCTCAGACCGACTGTACCTCTAAGATACCTCAAAATCCACTTCACTATTTCTCAATGCTCGTTTCTAGGATTTGAAAAGAAGGACTAACTGTTCCCATTGCATGTGCTATGTTAGGTCTCATTCACACCATAGCATACATCAAACTTCCAACTGTTGAAGCATAAGGAATATTATGCATCTTTTTATTCTCTTCCTCTGTAGAAGGGCATTGTTCTACACTTAATCTAAAGTGAGTAGCAAGAGGAGAGCTTACTGCTTAAGATTTTTCCATGTTAAACCTCTGAAGTACTTTCTTAATGTACTTCTTTTGTGAAACCATTAACTTCTTGTTGGCTCTGTCTCGGTCCATCTTCATACCGATAATTTGTTTTGCTTGTCCTAAGTCTTTCATGGAAAAAGACTTGCTCAACTGCTTCTTCAACTCATTGATTCTAGAAGCATTCTTACCAACAATCAGCATGTCATCCACCTAAAGCAGCAGGATAATAAAATCATCACTATAGAATTTCTTCACAAACACGCAGTGATCTGCTGTAGTCTTCTTATAACCTTGCTCCCCCATAACTAAATCAAACTTCTTATACCACTGTCTTGGTGCTTGTTTCAAACCATAAAGACTTTTCTTTAACTTACACACATGGTCCTCTTTTCCTTTAGCCACAAAACCCTCTAGCTGTTCCATATAAATCTTTTCTTCAAGATTACCATGATAAAAAGCAGTCTTCAAATCCTTTTGCTCAATCTCCAAGTCAAGACTAGATGCTAAGGCGATAACCACATGAATAGACTACATCTTAACAATTGGAGCAAATATCTCATCAAAGTCTACTCCCTTTTCTATGAGAATCCTTTGACTACCAATCTAGCATTCTATCGTGGAAATGGAACATTTATATCTTGTTTCAACCTATAAACCCACTGATTCTTCAAGGCTCGTTTACCCTTAGGTAGCTTCACCAACTTAAAAGTATGATTTTCCTGGAGAGATTTCATCTCATTCGCCATAGCTTCAAGCCACTCTTTCTTATGTTCATCGTCCAAAACTTCATCATAACATTCGGGTTCTCCCCCATCAGTCAATAACACATACTCATTTGCAGAATACATGGTGGAAGGCTGTCTATCTCTGGTAGACCTCCTAAGCGGCACTGCTGATTCTGGTTCTGACAAATGAATACCATTGTCGTTATCATCATCTTCTTGAACATCACATTGTACAGACGAACATGGACTTTCAGGGCAATCATAGTCTTCAAAAGAGACTTCATCATCTTCACGTGATTCTCTTAGATTAGAGATCTCGAAGATGTATGGAATTTTGCCTTTCCAGGAGTCAAACATCATATTCAGAACAGCCAAATGAAGAGATTTGGTTTCTATTTCCTCATTTATCTTGTTAACGTCAATCTTGAGGAAAGAATCAGCCAGCTCTTCAATATATTTGCTTTTGGCTACTGCTATTTTCTCCCTGTTGGCAGCAAGGGCGACAATCTTGGCTTCAATTTCAGCAGATTCGGCTTGGAGTTTGATGAGTTGTTTCTTAAGTAAAAATTCTTGGTAGGAAGAAAGACACAACTCTTGAAACTTTATGATCTCAAGTTCAATAATACTCCGACAAGTTGAATGTTCAGCTTTGGCCATGCGAAGTTGAGTTAATGATCTAGTAACTTCAGCATATTCAGTAGCAAATGACCTGAATCCATCAAGAAAGCTACGCCAAAATTGGGCAAGCTGGGGCTCAAGCCTCGGAGAAGAGCACATGATGTTGATATCTTCAACGATTGAATCTGGAATTTTCATAATTGAAAGATTCATATGAGTCAGCAAGGAGTTAATGGCATTGAGCGCCATCTCCAAATCTGAATTAGATGGAACTGCATCAGATTCAGGTACTGCTCTCTTGACTGCATAAAAACAAAATAATCAGAATAATATGAAAATTATATATATAAATACTAAATATTATTTGAAAGACCCAGGGAATTTACCAAAGACCCCTTTTGAGAATCGATGAGGAGGTTCTATTTGAACTTTTTTATCCTTTTCTGTCTTTTCTCAGTTGCCAAACTACTAAGAAGACCATAGGTTAGTTTCTAACCCGTTCTTGCACTTGAGCCTTTTTTTTGTAATTATCTTTTCCTATCACATAAATGTTATAATAAATCCTATCCCCCTTAATTATCTAGAATTGTAACCTCTCTTTAGGCCTTTTATGTCCATATGAAGAAGAGAGTGATTTGGTTATTGTTTAAGTGCTACACAATTTAGAGGAGGAAACAAAAATTTAAGCTATTGCACATGTTCATGTACAAACTAATATTTACTATTTATTGCTAACCTTAGGGCATATGCTCAATGTTAATAGATTTCTGAATGCCTGACGCACCAACGCGGGCCGATCCACTTGTATTTGATTATTTTTGTCTTTATCAAAATTAATTATTTTTTGCCATTATTTTACATAATAGGCCGAATTAATTAATTATTTCCTAAAAATTCCAAAATTTTTGGCCTAAAGTGCAATTTGGCCGAAATCTATGGAAGCCCTAGGGACTAAAAGGCAATTTTGCCGCCCATGCAATTAGGGTTGGCGGCAAAATTAGGGTTTGGTACTTCATCAAATTTTGATCATAATTTCATGAAATTAACTATATGATTTCATGAATTGATTTAATTTGGTATAATTTTTGGCAAAAATTAGGGTTTATGCCGAAAATTGGAGGCAATTTTGGACTAATCTAGGCCGAATTGTTTCAAGAACATGGCAACATGTTCTAAACCCTAAATCTTCATCAACTTGGCATGTTTGCATGGTGAACCTATTCAACTTAGGTTGTGCCGCTTGTATGCTGTAAATTAGCTCAAATTTGAAGCAAAATTCAAGAATTGAAAGTTTGTACCTTGTGGAGATGCCAAATTCGGTATTACCACCTTTGGTTTCCATGTTAGTTGAGCATGATTTGGAGTGTAGGGGCTGCTGGCCATAGTTGATGAATTTTCTCTTCCTTTAGGCGGCAAATTAGCTACATCAAGAACAGTTAAACTTTGACTAGTGTTGCTTGATTGTGGTGATTGTTGCTCATTTTTGTCTTGGCCATCAAAATTGTTGTCTTGAGGCGCCATCTTAGCTTCAAAGTTGTTGCAAAAATTTGAATTTGGCTAGGGCAATAGGGAGGTCGACGATGATGAGCTAGAGGAAGAGCTCAAAGTCGACCTAGCCTATATATATCAAGCCTAACTCCTTTAATTTAAGGAATTAAGCTTGAGGGGGGCATTGTTGATACCTAAATTTACAATTAGGGGTAAACTTGTCCTCAAGAATGTTAGAGCAAGATGTGTGGCTAAGATTTAATCTAATTCTGAAGCTAGATTAAAATTTATGTCATCCTTGTCATATTTTAAATTAGGGAAATAATTTTATTTTTCCTAATTTCCTATAATTGGGCCGAAATTAGTAGGTATTATTGGATAAAACTATTATTATTTCAGTAAATGATGGTCAGAAAAGAATTAAAATCATCTTATTTCTGATTCTGATTGAGATTTAATTCTTAAATGACCATCCTAATTTTGTAAAGTGCATAATGCCATGTCAAAATTAGACTTATGGCATGACATGTGGCGCAGTAAGGCCTTGCCCAGGCCGCCCATGCCTAAAATTTGATCCCTATTGAATTAAATGCAACTTTGTATTTTATTCAGTTAACGACAAAAGGCGAAATCAACAAAATTGAATGGCCTTAAGAGGTGCGATTCAAACAGGAAATTTTTCCAGTATTATTATTTCATCTCATTTTGACTTAAGATTAAAAACTTATGCACGTTTTTTCAATTAAGGACAGTTTGGGGTGTGAAACCAATTTCACCATGACAAAGAGCTCATTTTCGACCAAGATTTTTTCTATGGTTTTAATATGGTAGCCGAACCCTACTGGTGAAATTTGGACTCAATCTGACTTCGTTTGCAACTTTGTCATATTTTTCAATTAAGAACAAGAGGCTTTTCACCTCGGTTTAGTCAAAATTGAATCTGATTTCTATTCTGACCGAATTAATGCCCAAGAATGATCAATTTAAGATCAATTTCGTGGCCAAAGAAGTCTTGGTTGAATATGAGGTCATTTTGGCTATTTTCAGCAACAATCAATAAATAATGCAGCACAATTAGGACATGAATCAGATCGGATTGCATCGGATTAAGAGACAGATTCAAGTCAAGCTATTTTTGGGAATATATGGCCGGCCTTGATGGTCATTTAAAGGTGCTCACACAAGGTTGATAAAAATTGGAAGTCATCTTGGAAGTTTCCTGATTTCCTTGAGAGATCATATTGAAGAAGCAATTAATAGGAAGACAAAGTGGGGAGGAAGGCCTTGGTAGCCAACCCTAGGCCGCCCCCTATATAAAGGCTCTCCCTCCTTCAGTTTTAAGAGAAGAAAGGAGAGACTCCTGCAGCCTCAAATTTGCTTCGCACAATAACTAAGCTCCGTGCTTATTTTTCTTCAGGCCCTGCGCAACTTCCTTTTATCAGGCCCTGCGCCACTTCCTGCAGCAACCCTGCAAAATTCAGCTCTTTTCAACACGAGTCAGTCTCGTTTTGTCAATTTGCTTCGTGCAAAACTAAGCTCCGTGCTTATTTTCTCTCAGACCCTATGCCATTCTCTGCAGCAACCTTGCAAAATTCAGCTCTTTTCAACATGAGTCCGTCTCGTTTTCTCAATACTTTTCTACTTCAAATTCGTCTCAGGACGCCTAAGCAACTCTCCGCGAGTTTGTCTTCTCTTTCAATTTCGTCTCCGGATATTAATTGTTTTTCTTTTTAGTTTTTCTTATGAATAACAACATGCTTGTTATTTTCAACCAATTTTCAAAACAAGAAATTTTTTCCGACATTTCCCTTTTTACAGTTAGTTTGGGATCAATGATTTAAATGCTCCGGTGTGACTTTGATCCAGTTCCCGCAATTCACTCGCTATGATTTATTCTTGTGCTCCGCGCACCACCAAACTGCTTTTTCTACCTCTTTGTCATTTTCAGCAAAATGACAGGCATGCCCCGCGCTGGTATTAACTTTTTCGCAAAAACTCTACCCAAAGGGATTTTTGGCGCAACAGTCCCATAATATAAGTCTCCTTTAACTATATCATCAAGATTTAGGGCTCAAAATTTATGTACTTTTATCTTGTTTTTCTATTTTTACCCATATTCTCATTCCCCCACCTCATTCTCTTCCTCCTACTCACTTTCTTAACTACCCTACCACTTTCAAGACTAGTTTTGGAAATAACTTATAAATATGCATTGAGTTTGATAATGAGACTTATAATTTGGGACAAATGAAGCTTCTAGAAGGGGGACTTATATTTATTTAGGGATAGAGGGAGTAGTACTTGATAACATACTAAATAATTAATTGACTTCCAATTATTGGGATCATGACTGACATATATAGTGGGAGTGGTTCATATAATAATTTCTGGTGTAGTCTCCGGTGCAACCACTTGTGGTGCACCACCTTACAATTGTGGTGCACTTCTTAAATTTTGGCTCTTAGATGAGTTTACTTCCATCTCAACCGTTGGATATATCAACTCTCAACCCGTTAAACCGGTTTTAGTAACCTAATGGGATTTATTTGTACATGGTAGGCCTCATTATAGCTACACTTTTTGTATAACAACTGTTGATATTACATTTTTTACTTGAATTTATTTTTCCTTAATATTTTTTTACTATGCTCTTTTTTTTTCTTTTAACCTTCACCTTTCCTAAGACATTAACAACTTAACATCCACGATCTCATCCTGTTGAACTGGAACCGTCACATAATGGATAAAAAAATACAACATAAAAAAACGAAGAAGAAAAGAACGCAGCATAATTGATATAAAAAATACAGCATAAAAATGTTAAAGAAAAAAAATAATAAACCAAGTAAAAAAATGTGTAGTTGATATCAACGGTTGGAACAAAAAGGTGTAAAACTCTATCACGATGACTACTACGTACAAGTTCATTCCAATAAGTTTTAAAACTGATTTAACCGATTAAACCTTTTAATATCCAACGGTGAGAATAATAAATATTGCATTCAAGAGCAAGAATTTAAGGGGTACACTACAATTGTAAGGTGGTGCACCAGACTACACCATAATTTCTCCATTAATGGTGACAGTTACAAATTTGTAACTTTCTAAACGCAAAGTCAATGCTTTGAAACCTCCCGCAATAAAAGATTTTGTAACATCCCAAAATAAATGTGTTTATAACTTGCAGATTTTCAAAACACTAGTCCTCACCTTCACGTGGCGTTGCACGTGATCCAATCTGTTTTAAATTAAATTAAGATTAAAATCTTAAACATACTACTAATTTTTTACAAAAAAATAACATACTACTAATTTTGTCCTAAATAGTCTATTATTAGAGCTGGCATTCACCCGAGTGCGGGTTTTCGACTCGATCGCCTAAAACCAAACCTGATCCTACTCGATTCGAACAAAAAATCCGATCAATCCGAAACCGAAATGACCTCACCCCAAATCCTTAATGACCCGAACCCGATCAACCCGTGAGATTAATCCGAAATTACCCGAATCAGGATTAATTATATTTATTAAATGACCCAAATTCGAAAAGACCTGAACTTGAAAATCAGAGGCTCAAACCTGAAATTATCGGAACCATATAACCCGAACCCGAAAAAGACACGAACCAAAATTGACCCAAACCCAAATGACCCAACATTTGAGCGATCCGAACCCAATTTAACCTGAAACCGAAAATTAAATGAACCCTTATAACCCAAAATTTCCTTAACCCAAAAAACTGACCTAACCCAAATCCAATCCGATTAGCCAATTTGTATATATATTGGGTTTTACTATCAAAGTAACAAAAGAAATTATCCCACACAAAGGAAAAATATTAACAAAGTAAAACAACAAATTTAAACCACAACAAGAGTTACATTTATGAAGCAAAAAATTAAATATAAGTCAAATAAAATAATTGCACAGAAATAATAAATTTTAATCATAATACATTGAACTATAAGATATAAAGATATCAATCACAATAACTTTTTAAATTAAAAAAAACTGGTAAAATAATTATAAAACATTGAATTTAATTAAATGAAAATAAAGTTTTTAATAGAATAATACTGTATATTAATAAATTTTAATATATCCAAATTTTTATTGAAAAATAGTAAAATGGTAAAAATAAAGTAATTATGAAGATATTAGATTTAATTGAATAAAAATAGAGTTTTTAGTACAATTAAAATTACTGGATTACTGAATACCGCCCCATTGGACTATTTTACCCTTTGCTTTATTTTCCTTCAAACTTTAAACTTTTCAATTCTCTCAACCATTAAACTTTAAAAACTTAATCATTCAAGTAAAATAACATCAAAACTCATGAATAAAGGTTTTTTTAAAAAAGCAAAAAAAAAGGGCCAAAATAATCATATAAAATAATAGCAAAAAAAAAATTCAAACTTTCAATTAGCTTTTCAATCACTTTTTTTAAAATAAAAATAAAAAACTAATTATAAATAATATATAAAATAAAAATAACTAATTTATAAATAATAACTAATTATTAATTTTTTTTTTAAAAGTGAAAAAATATGTGAAATGGCCTAGTCGCGCGCAGATCATGACCAAGCCGCGGCTCATCCGAGCCATGGCTTAGTCGCGAGCGACCACGGCTTGCGACCAAGCCTGATTTCGGGGTTTTTTTTCCTTTTTTTTTTAAAAAAATAACATACTTTCAATCTGAAAAACTTTTACCCACCCCAGATGTTGCTTCTCCATGAATTTTGATGTTGTTTTACTTGAATAATTGAGATTTGGAAGTTTGAAAATTGAGAGAATTTGAGAGAATTGAAAATTTTGAAGTTTGAAGGAAAATAAAGCAAAGGGCAAAATAGTCCAAAGGGGGGGCGGTATTTAGTAATACTCAATTACTAAAATTATAATAGTTAAGCAATGTCATTTAAGAAATATGTTCGAAAAATAAGGGTATAATGAGCGATTCAAAAGTTTTACAAAACTCCTACTTTTATATATAGTATAGATTACTAGTTGTTTTGTCCTCCAAAAATCAAAAAAAGATAATAAGGTTTGATCTATATTTACATGTCTACTTGGGGGCGGGGCCCTACAACAAACGCAAAGTGTAAGAAGAATAATAACATTACCTATTGACAACCGTCCAACAGTAAAATCTAAACCAATAATTCGAAGCAGTAAAAGCTAATCAACCAATCAAATATATCTCAACAAAAGCAAGGAATAATACGAAACTGAAAAAAAAGGGAAAATTTCAAAAATGGGCAATGTACCATGAAGTTTTATTAATTGGTCTAATGATGATTTATAATTATCATTAAGTCAATGATATTTAACAAAATTGGTAATAAGGAAATGAGAGTTACCATTTTAACCCTATTACTAATATCTATGCTAACTTATTTTCTCTCTCCAACAATTAAAAGACTCCCCTATTCTTTTTCCATCGTCTTCTTAGTTCTTACCCTTGTAAAAGAGCAAACATGGCAAAGCCAAAAACCCTCTTAACCAGCACTTGGAAGTTGGAACGATTCAAAAAGGAGGAATTATTGGACAAAATTGGTCTCTTGTACCTGGAGAAAAAAAAGGCAGAGCACCAAGTTTGTACCTTTTTCTTTTGCTTTGCTGCTACGAAATTTTGTGCTGGGTATGAAAGATCTAAAAGCGTTTATATAATATATACAATGAATACAAGTATTTGTTTCTGATATTGTTCTTATTCTTAGTGCTATTGTTGATAGGAATGGCAGTTAATTGCAACTTTTTCTATAAACAATTTTTATTTACAGTTAAAAGTTTTTAGGCAAAACATTTTTTCCTTTACACTTAAAAAAATTACAATGTTCTGGGTAAAATCATGATTTAATATAAATTGAAAAAGCTTACAACAATTAAATACATGGGAGAATATTAAAAATGGATTTCCCTTGGCAGTACAAAACGAAGAACAAAGAAAATTGTGTAGTTATTCTGGTCCCTCCTTTTATTGAAGGTTAAGAAAGTAAGTAATCTCAATTTCCTTTTTATTAATTTTCAAAAATATCATTTACTTAATGATAATTATAAGTATTCATTAGACCAATCAATAAATATTTATAGTAGATTGCCCTTTTTTGAGATTTTCCCAAAAAAAAAAACAAAGAAAAAATAAAGAACACATGATATATACTTGAAACCCTTTGAGTGTGAAGGGAAAAAAAATAACAAGCAAACTGGATAATATGCATACATCGTATAAAGTACAGTTATTATAAAACTAAAGCCATTTCTTCATTTCCCTATCAAAGATACTTGGTACATAGGTTGACCACAAAGTAGTAACCAGAATGGGAGATTGCGACCACAAAAATACTAACACCGGAATGCCGGCTAGCACACTGATTGGAACAACAATTGACAATTGACCTTTAAGTATGATGATGATGGCGGAGCAGAAAGCGATCATCATTGTTGCAATGGAAATGCAGAGGGAGAAAAGAGCAATAACAAGCTTGGTGGGCAATGATTTTAGGAAATCCTTTGCTGCATAGCGAGACGTGAGAAGACCAAGGAATATCAAAACTGAAGTGGATGAAGCAAAGAGAGATATAGCATCCGATATTATAAACAGCTTAAAAACCTTTTTTCCTAAGAACAAGGGAATGCCAATGTCTTCACTGCCAGTCTCTTGATTGTAGCCTCCAGGAACCGTAAAAAGTGCAGCAAACATAACGGTGATTATCAGAGCGCCTACAACTGTAGACGACTGCGCTATATCCTTCATCCATTTCTCTGCTTGATTTAGCATTTCCTTATGGTTCTCATCAAACAATTCATATGCAGTCTTTCGCTCATGGTTTCTATAACTTTTATCCACAGGTTGCATACAATGCTCCACCTCCTACATATATACACATAAAACTTAATTATAACTAACATTAAAGCATAATAATTTTTCTTTTAAAAATGTCTAATAGTGTTTGATTTTCTTAATTATATCGAAAAAATGTAAAAGATATATACTAGACACTAGTAGAGATGTTTTGATTATTTTTGAAGTAAAAGTAATTACGGTGTGTCTCCCAGTCAGAGGAGAGGCCGCCCTCTGCCCTGTAGAGAGATATTTTTCTTTTCCTACAAAAAGGAGGCAGAGAGCTAAAGTTTGTCAACAAGAGAAACATCTGTGCACGTGAGAGAGGCATGAGATTTTCAACCTCACACCTCCTCCATATAGTCGACCTACCACAATGGAGAAAACGCCTAGCCTCCTTCCCACCCCGGGAGGTGAAATTGCAACTTGTATTTTGTTCAATTAAGGACAAAATAGTGAAATTGACCAATTGGAGAGGCTAGAGGCTGCGATTTCTTCCAAGGCGCATACCATGATGATCCTTGAGCTATGTAGATCATCTTGGTAAAATTTCATCCTATTCTGACATCGGAGTAAAAACTTATGCCCGGTTTTCAGTTAAGGACGTTTTGGGGAGTGAAACCAAGTTCACCATGGTAGAGAGCTCGAAATCACTTGAAATTATTTCCATAGTCTTATGGAGATAATATAAGCCTACTGGTGAAATTTTGGTTAAATCCGAGATCGTTTGCAACTGTTGCATTCTTTTCAATTAAGGACACATGGCTTTCTCACCCCGGTTTAAGCCATTTTCTTAATTAATTCTTATTTTCATGATTTCAAGAGCTAAATATGGCCAAGTATGGGTAATTTCGTGGCTTTGATAATCAGAGTTCAAATCATGATGTCAGTTGGCCGCTACTTAGCCAAATTAGCTAAATTCAGCACAAAAGAAGTAACGAAAGCCTGCTGCAATGTGAAAGGCAGAAGGAAGGATTGTCATCAACCACCTAGGAGGCAGACTTCCATCTCACATCCAAGCAATGTGGCGCCCTGACACCTATTTTTCCCTCTCCCCATCAGTTGGAGGCAATCAGAAGAAGAAAGAAGCTTCACTGCAGCTACAAACTTGCTCCGAGCAAAAAACCAAGCTCCGTGCTTATTTTCTCTCTGGCTCTGCGCCATTTTCACCCTGTTCATCACGAGTTCTTCACTCGTTCTTCATATTTTTCTTGTTTAGATCTTGTCTCCGGACAAACAAACACTCTTTTAGTGTTTTTCTCTTGTTTCAATCTTGTCTCCGGACATACAAACACTGTACACGTGTTCTTCATTCAGAAATAACAGATCAGTTTGTTATTTTCTTTTCAATTTCAATCACAATCAAAGCAGATCTCTCAGATCTGATCCAAGAAAGAGGAAGGCCCAGTTTTGAGAAGCAGTTCGTGTGGATCCAATGATTTAGATGCTCCGGTGTGACTTTGATCCAGTCCCCACAATCGTTCTGATCTTTTAATCTGCTGCTCCGCGCACCAGATCTTGTTTTTACAACCTCTTTGTAAATTTCAGCAAATTGACTGGCACGCCCTTACGCTGTCATAAAGAATTCTCCGCGAAAACTCTAGCAAGAGATTTTTGGCGCAACATCTCTTTTTGGCACGCCCGGTGGGACAAGCACATCTGCTCTCCCTCTCTGGCGCCCTCAACATTCTCTTTCCCTCTGCATAGCCGGCGATCCCCGGCTCTCTTTCTCCTAGTCACTCAGCAAGGTGTCCGCCTCACTCAAAGGTCCACACCAAATCACTTTCCCTGACACTTGAAGCAGGACAAGACAGCAGGTCTTTCCTCCTCTCAACGTCTCTGGGTAATTTTTCTTTACTTTTTCCCTTTTCTCTTCCCCTCTATCTAAGTCTTACCAAGTGGTAAACATGCCACCTAAGGTTGATGAAGGCAGATCTAGCCATGTTATGCAAACCAGGAGCAAAAACGTGGCAGATCCTTCACAATTACCTTTGGAATCTGATTCAAAGGTCTTGTTGCAATACCTCACTGAAGCCATGAATGAAATTTCTTTGGCACAGGAACAAAGGATGCAACAACTTATGAGATCTATTGATCAGATGAGTACATCTCATGACCAACTTAAGGAGGCCAATGACTCTTTTAAGGAGCAGATGATTCAAGACCGTGAGAACATCTTAGCTCAGATTGGTCAAGTAGAAGATAGGCTCGGGGGGCAAATCCAACAGATAGCCCAAGATCCGAGGCAAGTTAACATGCCAGCACTTCTCCGTCCACCTGTGGCGCCATTAGCTAATAATGATGCCAACCAGGCGAGATTTCCACCTCAAGTGGAAGCAGTTGGTAATAATAATTTGCCACCTCAAAGAGAGGGAGTAGCAAGAGGTGAGAATGAAGCTGATCTCATCCCTGGACATCAAGAGGCGGCCGACCATCCACACGATAACGTGGAAGAGGAAGTCAACCCAGTTGGCCCTCGAATTGCAGCCTATGTACCACCTCATGTGAGAAATGGTAACGGCAACGGCAATGGCGGAAGGAATGGCCATCAATGCCATCCTGCCCCACGCCATCCACCTCAAGCTGCTGATGCACAAGGACCAGTCAATCAGAACCACATCAGGGAGATGATTGAAGACATGATTGGCCCAGCTTACAAGAGAGTAGGCAGGCCATC
Source organism: Corchorus olitorius (assembly GCA_001974825.2). Classification (NCBI taxonomy): domain Eukaryota; kingdom Viridiplantae; phylum Streptophyta; class Magnoliopsida; order Malvales; family Malvaceae; genus Corchorus; species Corchorus olitorius. Next base: position 19,746 of record AWUE01019504.1, read on the forward strand.
TTTTAAGAAGCCTTACCCTGAGGAATATGATAGACTTTATCCTTTGCCTCGTGGGTACAAGGTCCCTGACTTCACAAGCTTTTCTGGAACCTCTAGCGAGCAGACAACTCTGGAGCACATTGCTCGTTTTACTGTACAATGTGGAGAAGCCAACTCTGGCTACCACAAGCTTCGCCTTTTTCCCAACTCTGTCACAGGCGCAGCTTTTACTTGGTACATCAACTTACCACCCAACTCAGTGAGAACCTGGGAAGAGATGGAAAGGTTGTTTCACACACAATTCTATAGAACTGAACCTGAGGTATCCATGGCAGACTTGTCACGTCTGTACCAAAGAAAAGGAGAGTCCGCTGAGGAGTACTTAGCTCGTTTCAAGAAGCTAAGGAATAGGTGCCGTACACCTCTCCATGAGATAGAATTCGTGCGCCTAGCTCAAAATGGGCTTGACATAGAGCTTCAAAAGAAGTTCAAAGGGGTTGACTTCAGAGACTTTTTTGAGATGTCAACCAAGGTGACAAGATATGAGACTCTTCTCCGAGAAGAGAATGAAAGGAGAAGTTCATCTTATGGCATTTATTATCAAGAGCCAAATTTTGAACTTGGAATAGCTGAGGTCAAGGCAGATCGCCCCATTGAGTGTCCATGCCTCGTGAAGGCAGGAGTAGGACACCCTCAGACCCAATAAAGGTTTGCTGCTATGTACCAGAGGCAAGCAGAGAAGAAACCTTATAATGGAAGTAAGACATATTCATTTGATACTTCAAAAACAAATGAAGTTTTTGACTTCCTACATAAGTCAGGTATGATAAAGTTACCACCTGGACATGTCCTTCCTTCACCAGAGGACATCAAAGGAAAAGAGTACTACAAGTACCACGACTCCTGGAGGCACCCAACCAACAATTGTACTGTGTTTAAGAACATAGTACAAGAAAAGATAGAAAAAGGAATCTTGAAATTCCCTGAGGCGCCAAAGAAAGATATGGGAGTTGATAAAAATCCTTTCCCGGCTCCTATCCACATGGTCATGTTCAACCTTCCAAAGGATGGACAACTAACTAGTGAGGAGAAGAAGGAAGTAACTCCCAAGAGGTCGAACTTGGCTCCAAGCACTTCCTTGGCAGCCAACCCTCAGCATGAAGGTAAGTCTTATCACCACTCCGCTAAAACTAAGAAGTTGGTTGATAAAACTAAGTTAAAAACTTTGGGTGAACATTCAGATCGGCCCTGGAATCCAAACACGGCCGCTGATAGACTTAAAGCACCTAGAAAGAAGTTAGAACTTGTCTCATCTGAAGACGAGGAGGAGCCTGTGGAACATCTTGATACCTCTTCCAGGAAGAAGGTGCAAAGAAAGTTGGAGTTTTCATCAAAGACTCCACTCCAAAGGAAAGAAAAAGGCAGGACAAAGCACACTCCAAGCTCGGGGGGCAAGCCAGAAACCTCTTTTCCTCCTCCTAAGCAGAACAAAAGAGAGTATGGCGAGTCATCATCAAAAGTGGCGCCACCTCCTTCTCATCCTAGCTCATCTGACCACCACAAGATGCAAAGGTCTTCTAAAAGAGAGCATGACCGGCAACCACAAGTCGAAAATCATCCTAAGTCCCTCCCCGAAGAGGACTAGGCGTGAAAATCAGGCCATGGTTGGATCATAAGAAGGAAGAATATCGTCATGCAGTCATGAGAAAAGAAACGAAGCTGAGAAGTGACCATGCACGACCAAGAATGGTCAAGCCACCATCAGACACTCCTCAGGGTGTGTGGCGAAAAGTACAACATCCCAAGTACCCTGTTCAAAAGAATAGGAAGACTTGGAGGAGGCAAGAACTTCGGAAAAGAGCTAAGGCTCGAAGTGAAGAAGTGTTTGATGACATGCTAGTTGATGAGAGTGGAAATGAGCCTTCAAAGGTTCAACCACCCACCAATGAGATGGATGTATCTCTCATGGACTTAGCAGACATGGGAGTAAAGCTATGTAAGGAGAAAATCCTTTCTGAAGAAGCAAGACTCAAGGCTAAAGAACTTGAGCTAAGTAAGAAAGAAGTTGAACTCCAAGATCGAAGGCAAGCTTTGATTGACATAGTCTATGGCAATGAAGATTATTCTTGCCAAGAACTAGCTAGCAGAGGCGCCATCAATGAGGAAGCAGTACTTGCATACAGAAGATTGGCCATGAGAGCATTAATCATAGGAGATGAAGATGGAGAAGATGATGAGTTCGAAATCCGTGGTATTGACGATAATTCATACTACCAAAAGTTTCCCTATGAAGCTTTGACCAAAAGACTTGAAGACTGGCCATCACATGAGGCCACTCAAGATCTACTCCATATCTCAGAGGATATGCCTCCATGGCAAATATCAATTTTGCTTGAAAAAGCAAAATTAGACAAAGAAAGGAAAGAGTTTGAAGCTAAGAGACTAGAACACATCGAAGCTGAAAACATCCTTTTTGAAAGACAAGAAGCTATAGATGATACTGCTAAGCAACTCCTTAGAAGAGTGTTCATCGAAGAGCTTAACATGAAGACAGACAAAACCCCAGGAGACCAAGATGGAAGTTTCTGGACTCCACACTGGGAGGAGAATGGCGCCACCCACATGGAGGATGCCATCCCAACTTCATCTGACCAAGACATGTGTGATGAAAGTTTGGGAGAAAAGCCTGTCGGCATGAGTGAAGAGGAAACAATGGCTGTTGAGGACTTTGATCACAAGTCTGTTGAATCATTGACCTTTGGGCAGTTCATGGTTAACCTCAACCATATTACTATCACTCTACCATGCACATTTGCTGCTAGATTAAAAGAGCGAGTGGAATCATTTGAGCCGCCCTCTCCCTTGGAAGATGAAGATGTTATTGAGATTCCCTCGAGTAATGAAGAAGACTCGGGGGGCAACACCTCAGATGAGGCAAAATCCATGATCTTCACCAAACCAGATGAAGCAGACACTTGCCACATCAAGCCCTTGTATATCAAGGCGCATGTTGATGGCATTCCAATCAGCAGGGTACTTGTTAATAATGGTGCAACGGTGAATCTCATTCCCTATTCATCATTGAAGAAATTAGGCAAGTGCACTGATGATTTGATCAAGTCAGAAGTCACTGTGAGTGATTTTTCTGGCAACATCAAGAAGACAAGAGGCATATTGCCTGCCCAGCTGACCATTGGGTCAAAAACGTCCCTCTCTGCCTTCTTTGTAGTTGATTCCTCATCAACTTACAACATGTTGCTTGGTAGAGATTGGATTCATTCCAACTGGTGTGTCCCATCATCCTTACATCAACTATTGATGTTTTGGAACGGTACTGAAGTTGAAGTGGTCAAGACAGATAAGAGACCATTCAAAGTTGAAACCAATGCAGTGGATGCAAGGTTTTATGATGGAACCACAGGACCTATAAGGTTCATGGGCCAGGACAAATATGGCCGGCCATACCCGTTTATTTCCACAGGAGAAGTCAAACAAGAAGCCTTGAAAGAGGTGATGGAAAATCTTGTGCGGCCTGATGCTTTGATACCCTTCAAGCCGCTTCCATGTGCTCCTATCATAGAAGAAATCCCATGAGTACACAACCTAGAGAGGTTGTGTTGGCCAACGACATCTTGAGAAAGTTGTCGACATTGGCCCTAGAAATGAAGCTCCAAAGCTTAGAGGATTCAGCCGCCCCATCAGCTAATGCGGCTTATCAAAGTATAGAAAATACACAAGATGAGATCACCATGGAAGGAACTTGATCTTGCTCCCATGAAGTTAGATGATCTCAAGGCTGAGGTACAAGATCCTTTACTTGAAGTAAATCTTGGTACTGAAGAAGAGCCTAGGCCAACTTACATAAGTCAGTTATTGGCCGAAGAAGATAAGCCACGCTTTGTAGCCTTGTTAAAAGAATACAAAGATTGTTTCGCCTGGGATTATGACGAAATGCCTGGCTTGAGTCGTGACTTGGTGGAGCATCGTCTGCCAATCATTGAAGGTTACCATCCCTATCAGCAACCTCCCAGAAGAATGGCTAATGATGTCATTCTTAAAGTTAAAGAGGAAGTTGAAAGGCTCCTTAAAGCAGGATTCATCAGTACCGCAAGGTATGTAGAATGGATTTCAAACATAGTTCCTGTAGTTAAAAAGAATGGTAAAATCAGGGTGTGTGTTGATTTTCGAAATTTGAATTTCAGTCCACCCCTAAGATGAATATCCTATGCCTGTTGCAGACCTACTAGTAGATGGGGGCCGCCCAGCATCAAGTATTATCCTTCATGGATGGTCACAGCGGCTACAACCAGATCTATATAGCAGAGGAGGATGTTCCAAAGACAGCCTTCCGTTGTCCAGGTGCAATCGGTACTTTTGAATGGGTAGTTATGCCCTTTGGACTCAAAAACGCCGGTGCGACCTATCAAAGAGCCATGAACGCCATCTTCCATGACATGATTGGAAAATTTATGGAGGTATACATAGATGATGTAGTGGTTAAGTCACACAACCACCTTGATCACATTGATCATCTAAGGCGCTCATTCGAAAGGATGAGACAACATGGTTTGAAAATGAATCCATTGAAATGTGCTTTCGGTGTTAGTGCAGGTAACTTCCTTGGATTTTTGGTCCATCAACGAGGCATCGAGATAGACCAAAACAAGGCAAAAGCCATCATACAGGCAAAACCGCCCGCATCAAAGAAAGAACTTCAACGCTTCCTTGGACAAGTCAACTTCTTAAGAAGATTTATCTCCAACACTGCTGGTAAGACCAAGGCGTTTTCACCACTGTTGAAGTTGAGAGACAAGGAGGAGTTTCAATGGAAAGACGAACATCAAGAAGCTTTTGAGGCCATTAAGAAGTATTTAGCTTCGCCTCCTGTATTAGTTCCTCCTAAGAAGGATAAAACCTTGTACTTATATGTTGTAGCCACTACATCTTCCATAGGATGTTTGTTGGCTCAAGGGTTAGGAAAAGGAAAGGAACAAGCAGTATACTACTTAAGTAGGACTCTTACGGATGTAGAAATTCGGTATAGTCCTATTGAAAAGCTATGTTTGTCACTTTACTTTGCAGCAATAAAACTAAGGCATTATATGCTCTACTTTGATGTCTGCGTTATTTCAAAAACTGACTTAGTAAAATACATGTTGTCTCGGCCTCTCCTTAAAGGCCGACTAGGCAAGTGGTGCCTGGCACTCTCTGAGTTCAGTTTCAAGTATATACCTCAAAAGGCAGTAAAAGGGCAAGCAATTGCCGATTTCCTGGCCGACCACCCATGCTTAGACTTGGGAGAAGAATTTGAAGATACAAACTTTGTCATGGAAGTATCTTTAATTCCATGGATACTTGAGTTTGATGGCTCTAGCACTGCCAACTCTGCAGGTGCAGGAATTGTCATCACCTCCCCAGATGATGACTATACCATGATGTCATTCCACTTGGACTTTGATTGTACTAACAATCAAGCTGAGTATGAAGCACTTATCATTGGTCTAGAATTGCTCAGGGAAATGAAAGTATCCACAATACACATCAGAGGAGATTCTCTCCTGGTAATCAACCAGCTTACCAGAGAATTCAATTGCACAAGTCCATCATTGTTATCATACTATGCAGTGGCAGTGCAATTGTTAGAAAAATTTGATGATGTGAGGATAGAACACGTCCCCAAACATAAGAATGAATCCGCAAATGTTGCTGCACAGCTTGCATCTGGCCTTGTATTCCGAGATGATATTTGGAAAAAGGTGGTAAATGTGGAGAGGAGGAGCATGCCTTCAACATTTACTAGGGACAATGTGTTTGAAGTGTACAACATGGTGCATAGGCTTGATGACTGGCGCCAGCCATTCCTTGAATATCTTCAAAACCCATCAACAAGGGTCATTAGAAGGATAAAGACTTTGGCCGTACACTACACTGTCTTAGTTGACGAATTATATCGAAAAGACTTAGACGGATCTTTAATGAGATGTCTAGATCAAGATGAGGCTAAGAAAGTCATCAAGGATGTACATGGAGGTTTATGTGGTGCACACCAAGCTGGTAGGAAGATGAGATGGTTGATTCGCCGTCATGGTTTCTATTGGCCAACCATCATGAAAGACTGTATGGAATTTGCCAATGGATGCCAAGCTTGTCAAAAGTATGGCCCTATATGGAGACTTCCATCAGAAGAACTACATTCTATAATAAAGCCTTGGCCGTTCAGAGGATGGGCAATTGATCTTATTGGAAAGATTTACCCACCGGCCAAAGGAGGTGTCTGCTTTATTATAGTTGCCACAGACTATTTTACCAAATGGGTGGAGGCAAAAGCTCTGAATGGCATAGCTCATAATGATATCAAGAAATTCATCAAAGAACATATCATCAACCGCTTTGGAATTCCAGAAACTATCAACACTGACCAAGGTACTAACTTTGATGGTGAGATCACAAGGAGTTTGGAAGAAAAATTTGGCCTAAAATTCATTAAGTCCACGCCTTATTATGCACAGGCTAATGGACAGGCCGAAGCTTCTAACAAGGTGATGGTAGGCATCATAGAAAAAATGATAAAAGATAAACCCGGTAAATGGGATAGAGTCTTACCTAAGGCATTGTGGGCATACAGGATGTCACAACGTTCAAGTACTGGTGTAAGCCCATTTAGCCTCACCTATGGTCATGATGCAATGGTCCCAATGGAACTATTGGCTAAATCAGCCAGAGTTGCATTCCAAAACAACTTGCAGTGGTATGATTACAATGATGCCATGATGATCGAGCTTGAAGATCTTGATTCTGAAAGATTAGATGCTTTAGATCACCTGCAAGCACAGAAGAAGAAGGCAGAAAGAAGTTACAATAAGAAAGTTCGTAAACGAAGTTTTGTCGAAGGCGAACTAGTATGGAAAGCTTTCTTGCCTCTTGGTTCTAAGAAACGCGGAAAATGGTCTCCTAAGTGGGAAGGACCATTCCGTATCAAGAAAGTACT